>JAOWAR010191623.1:0-23646 GCA_028571005.1 Clathrina lutea | reverse complement strand
CATACCGGTACATTCATACTGCCTCTTGGCTTGACACCACCGCTCGTTCCGCCAGGTAGTGAACCGGAGGAGAGAAACAAATCTAAAGCGAGTCAACCCGAGTTTCGACTGGCGCCCACCGCAGTCCCCCTAACTACATTGCCCGCTGTAGCCTTTTTTTTTTGCAATCAGTGTTGAATGCAACTCTGTGATTCAAGCGGAGATATTTAAGAAATAAATAAAGAAAAATAAAAAGAGATTGGTTGTCTCACCAATGTAGTTTCTGGTCCTTTTGTTTCAGGGAGATGCTTGACAGGCCTCACGCCTTTTTCAAAACTGGGCATACTCTTGAGATACGTAGTACAATTGAAAAATCCATGCGTGCAATAATCATGGGTGGAACCAGTCATCCTTCTACAAAGTCTGACTCGGCAATAAAATTCCAAACTGTAGCTACTGCTTTGCATGCTTCCTAGGTGTTCTTGCATGGCAGTCAATGACACACAGATGAGTACTTCTTCGCAATGTTTTCTACAGCAAGACTTGTGTGTTTTAAACAAAATCTAGCTTCTTCAATACACCTGTCTGTCGAGAAAGCAATGACTTAGTCTTCAGATATAGAAAGTCAGTAGATCCACAGAGCTAGGTGGCCTATCGCCTACTAGTATACAGTCTGTTTATCAACCCCGCCTTCTAAAACAGCCCACGGGAAACAACTATTCAGCCCAGACAGAGGCTATAGTTACTATAGTCCATTTCAAAACTCCGGGACCCGTCTTGCTGGAAAAGCTGAAACCCAAAAGGAGCACTGATTGACACCGTCTTTCCCTGGTCCAATACTCACATCACCTCCCATGCTTGCCGGCAGCACGGTCAGTGAAAAGGTTTTTGTAAGGTTAAGAACAAAAGTTCTTGAGACACGAAGTGAGAAAGGAGAAGGATTTTATTGGACGACGTTGCGACAGCTGCGCCATCGTCAGTTCCATGTTCTGGTGTTGAGTTGTTGTGTGCATGTGTTCTTTACGTTACGAAATTTTTCAATTCGAATGAGAAAGTAATAGGCAAATAGACGAGCCTCAGAAAAATGAAAGATAGAAGCGGTATCCCGACCTGCGCGGCAAAGTGCCTAGCCAGACGAGAGTCGCAGTCGCAACTGCCAGACCAATCCACTGGTTAAAAAAAAAACCGGTTTCAAGGCTGGCTATGCTAGCTATGCTAGCTATGCTCCTCTCGCCTCAGAAAATTTTTCAATGAGAGGGAGATCTAAAAGTCCTTCAACCTCCTTCAATCAGTGAAAAAGAACAAGTTTATGATGCCAATTGGCAGTCTAGGTGCACAGCCTCCTGGCACAGACAAAAAGCAGACAAAAATTTAATGATCAGGCAATGACCCATGTCGCTAAAAATAGAAAAAGAGGAAAAGATCAGCGGACGAAAATAAAAGTGGTCGAATTGGACAACTTTCAGTTTGGAAGAAAATTTGTGGGTTTACAGTAGGTGAAAAAAAAAAAAAGGTTTGAATGTGGTGCTCCCAGGCCAGTGGCAAAGGCCCATGAAATAATTGTTTTGTAAATCTCTTGGTTGTTTGCCAGAGTGGGAAATCACACCCAGAATTCCCTGACGTTTCAACAGTTGAAGGCATCAACATGTTCCCTGTCTCGAGTGAAGAGATTTGTCTGTTTTTTTTTCCTTCTTTTTCATTCAAATAACATAGTACTGGCTGATCACTTTCAGAACTGCATGTTGCCTTCTTGTCAAAAACGTCTCTTCTTCTTGACTGACTTGGCCATGCTTTGTCGGTTCACTTGCAGTGATGGAGTAAAGCATGCGGTTGCTTTCACGCAGTATCCTCAATACTCCTGCTCAACAACAGGCAGCAGTGCGAACGCAATTGCTCGCCATCTTGCGGTGAAAAGCTCTTCGATGCGGTGGAGTCTCATTGACCGATGGCCTACACACCCAGGATTGGTTCAGGTAAATTTCAAGAGCTTTTTCTGGGGAATGGAATCCTCAGATGAGGATACTCCTTGGCAGAGATCCTGTTGGCTCTACAGTCTGAGTGTATATTGCATGGCCTTCCCTTTTTTTTTTTTTTTTGTCTCTCACCCATCCCAACCTACCACATGCATACACGCACACTCACACAGTCATCGACGGTTACAAACACACAGGCACTCACTCTCACTCATTCACTCTACAATCTGCTAAATTCTAGTGGCATCCTTGTACTATTCACAGTATGAGCACTGATGTACTATTCACAGTGTGAGCATTGATGTACTATTCGCAGTGTGAGCATGAATGAGTCAGCAAGAAAGCTGCTATGGCTAGGAGAAGATCACCTGAGCTGTTCTTTTTTTATTGTTGTTTTGTTTTTGTGTTTATTGCAGAATCCTTTTCCTCTTCTTGTACCATATTTTTTATCAGTCTTCTTTTGTTGCAACTTATTTTAAAGGCTGTGGCTGATAATGTTCGCAAGGCTTTACAGCGATTCCCTGACAACAAGCAGAACGACGTCGTGATTCTCTTTTCTGCACACTCTCTTCCTCTCAAGGTTGGTCTTCTACTTTGTAACAGTGCATCACTGAGTTTGCTGAGTTTAGCGAATACCTGCTGCATGGCTTGGGGCACGCTGACTTTTGCTTGTTTGATTTGGCTTTGCAAATCACCAAGCCCTAGCTTAGCCAGCGCATCCGCTGGCCCTTTATCACTGCTCATCAATCGCAAGCGTCCTTCTTTAAAGGCGTCAGCGACCTTGTCTATAGACCAACCTGTGTTGGAATTGGCTAAAACACCAAGCGTTTGCTGCAAGCTAAAACCCGCTTCTTTAAACTGCGTTGCGTATTCCAATACGCTCTCCAGGGCTTCACCGCGCAAATCACCGCCTTGCCCTTTCAGATAAGCCACCGCATCAGCTGCCTGCTCAACGTCTATGCCAAAGCGGCGCATCAACTCCAGCTGGGCTTTGGGCAGCATCTGATCATTGCCAAAACTTTTTTGTAAAAAACCAACGCTTTTAGCAAACTGCATTAATCCAGCGCCTTTTAGCCCAGACAGGGTATGCATTTGTTTGACAAATTCCGTAGCTTGAGCAAAACCACGTAAACCCAGCTCTTTATTTAGGCCAGCGATGCCTTGTTCTAGCTGTTGCGCTTTTGTACCTGTTTGAGTAAAGTAGCTGCTGAGTTGCTCAAAACTACGGCGGCTCTCAGCGATCTTATCCATAAAAGCAAAGCCCGCATAACCCATGCCGCCCAAGCCAGCCGCGCCAATGCCAACATTAGCGAAGGAATTCTGCAAATCAGCCGCTGAGTTTTGCAACGGCTTGACCAATACGCGTTGAAAACGCGCCTTAGCGCGTTGCGCATTGGCGACAAAGCCTTTAGAAGACAAAGTCAGTCGAGTTCTCAGTTCAGTTTTTTGCGCCATATCTTAACTCTACTGGCAGGGTGGATTTGCGAAAAACCACCGTGTCTATAACATTTTCTGTGTTGTTGTAGTGAACCTTAAGCCCTGGACGCATATTGAGTAGGTGGTCTACGAACAGGCTGTCATCGGTGGTTTGCAGCACAACCTCAGCTTCAATAGGCAAGGGTTCAGCGTTAAAGCTGCTTTGGTACAAAACAATTTTTTGTTTGGTAAACACAAAGCCTATCCGCTCTTCAGCCCAATTCCAACAACGTTTGATTTGCCCTAACGCGTTGCTCACCGTTCCAAATAAGAACAGGTCTTTTTTTCGTTCAGCGCCACTATTGCGCAGGTCGGTAAATTGAAAGCCAACCAACTTCGCTAAATCCGCTAAAACCTGGGCTGGATGGGCTTGATTGTATTGGCGGTTGAACGGTGCATCCAACCAATAACGCATGTAACCCATGGCGCTATATTCAGCGTAACGTTGGTTGCTGGTGTTGGTTTCTAACAGCTTAAAACCTTCTACCAAGGCCGCTTTTTGAATATCGTCTTCAAATCCCAAGTGCAAAAATATTTTTTGAGCGTTTGCTGGCAAAGGGCTACTGGTTGAAAACACAGCTTGGCTTGGTCTTCCCCTCTCCAAAGTCAACTCCCAACCTTGCAACGCTTGCGCCTGCCCATTGTATGAAACCCAGCCAAACTGGCGCCGTTTAAGATTAGCTCCACCGCGTCCGAACATCAAAACTCTGAGCAGTAGTTTTTGTGTTCAATGCGTCTATTTGGGCTTGGATTTGCCAATACTTTTGCAACTGTCTGCCATACATTTCAAACACGGCTTGCGTTAATTCTTTAAATCTCTGAACGCTTAAAGTTCGCATTTGGTTGTTCGTATCTCTCCACTGTATAGGAGTAGTGATAAGCCCAGCGTTGATGCGCGCGAGGGTTTGGCTAAATTCATCCCGGCTTCGTGGGTTGATTTGGTAATTATTGCCCTCAAAATCCAAGCCTTCAGCAATCTTGCTTTCCAACTGCTGTTGGTTTTGTGCTTTCAAAGCTATTTTTAAATCTGGCAAACTGGCCCCTTCCACCCAAGCGGTTTTTTGCGCATTGAGCTTAGGCTTGGTTAAGCTACTGGCCGGGGCATTAAATAAATAATTGCTATGCTTGACTGGCAAGGTGATTTGCCCAGTATAAAAACCTTGCGCATCAAACCCGTAGGCTTGTTCTTGCGCATACTGCCAAGCTTGTTCCGCGCTGTTGTACAAGGCAATTTTGCCGGTGTCTCCGCCAAATTGTGCTTGGTCTGACATGCTTGTCGTACAGTTGGCAAAGGTAAAATCGTGCCCAGCACCGGTGCTGCCAGTACCGCTGTAAAAGTTGAGTTCCGCATCAAAAAAAGCAATGGGGGTGTTTTTTTGCCCACGCTGGGTTTGAGAGCCTATGTTCCAATACTGAATATTAAGCTGTGGTTGTGATGGTGATGTCATTCGTTTTTATTCTTTTTGCAAATAGGGTTTGGTAAAATAAGGGCCGGTTGTCTATGGCTTGCCCACCGCCAGTATTGCCACTGTTGCCTGTGTGCGTTGGAGTTTGGTGGTGGCCGGTCATACGCAGGCTTCCAGACCAACTGGTTTTTGAACCACGCGCCTGATGCCAATTGTGGTCGGCTGGCTGGCGTTCTGATGGAGAACCATGATGCCTGAAACCTTTAGGCATCCAATAAAAGTCGTGCTGGTGGTTACCACCACTCACGTATACTCTAGCGGTTGCATGCTGGTGGTTGATGCTGTGCGCATGCGCTGGTAATTGCGCAACGCTTAAATTAAAACTGTTTTTTCCACCCTTGACCCCACTGCTAGAGCCGCCTCGGATAAACCTAGATTCTAGGTTTGGGCAGCCATGCCCCGCATTGGCAGCCACGCATGCGTAAAAACCGGGCAGGGTGCTGTTGTCCCGCCAGCCTGAACCATCAAACGGCAAAATAGCGCCAATCGGCAATGGAATATGGAGTTTTGGGGCAATCACCTTAGCAAATTTCTTTGTCTTTGTGGCTTTATGCTGATATACGCCGCAGTGCATAACCGCCAAACCTTCACGCTCTAGGCTTTCAAAGCTGCTCGGTAAGTCTATTGTAGACAATCCACTGGCGTCCACGTCAGGATTAAATATGACTAGCCGTTGCCCAGCTGATGGATAAGTAACTGTGGCGTTGATAGTTGAAATGCTGGTGGTTTTTAGGTTGTAAACCCTTAAGTTTTGGCATTGAATACTGCTATCACTGATATTCACAGTTCCATCCACCAGCCTCAACGGGCTGTGACTTAGGTTTTTAAACAACACGCTGCGCAAATGCTGGTTTTGCCAATATTTGCTTGCCCAGTTTATTGTGGATTCTTCTAGCATCAGCCCACCCTCGAACTGAGTGGGCAACTCTAGGAATTTCGCTTGTTGGTTTGCTATCATGATCCAAAACCTTTGCCAAATGGGTTTGTGCCAAAACCTGTGTTTGCAGGCTGGTACAGCAGTTGAAAATGCGCCGTGTTTTTAGCCGGCAGCAAAAACTTCAGCAAGTACTTGATGCGTTGTTCTAAGCTGGCATCTTGTTGCCCATCCGCTGGGCTGTACCAAAAACGCAAAGCAACGCACGGGTATTTATTGGCCATGGGGTGCATGCGCATCACTTCAAACCGCCAAACCCTTAAATCAAACACGGGTTTGACTACCGGCAAAACCCTTATTGTCCCTAGCTTGCCTAAGATTAGCTGCTTGCGGGTCAACAAGTTTTGTCGCTCTTGCAGTTTAAGTTTTTTTACAAACATTCCTAAGCTTTGGGCTTGCAGTTCCAATGCGGTGGGAGTGCTTTCTATACTAAAGCGTTGTTTTAAAGCCTTAAACCATGCTTGGTTAGTGGTTTGCCAAAACGCTTCTGCAAAGCGTTGGATTAGCTGGGTGTTTGGCCCTTGTAAAAACCACGGTAACCGCATCAACTGAACTCCGCAAAAGTGATGCTGGGCACAAAAAAGTTAGCTCCAGCCGCTTGGTATTGCGGCGTGATGCGGATAGAGCGTAGTTCCGCAAAATCGTTGTACAACGCATTGCTGAGCTCCGAAGATTCAAACTTGGTGGCTGGCGGGAGGTTTTGAAAAAAGCGTTCTACGCTTTTTATAATTTGGGATTGGATGTATTCACCTTTCAGTATCAATCTGAGGCTTAAGGCTTGCGGCTGCGCAGCCACAACGCTCACCAAATCCGTAGGTTGTTTTTCTGTATCTAACAAACTTTGCACGTCTCTAACCAATGGAGCATTGGCTGCGCCCCTGGTACCCACAATCGCGTATTGTATTTCCCCATTACTTGGGTTTACCCTAGCTATTTGCGTATTGCCTACCCCTGCTACAGACAGTATCACGCTTTTGTAATACTCATTCGTACCAGTTTTGATGCGCGCCGCAATGCGGTTGATCAACCGTTTTCTGAGTTGCGCATCAGTCTCTATCTCTTCCCCATAAACCAACGGCACAGATGGGTGAGTGATGGGGTTTTCTGACCTTAAAGGCAAGCTGTGGTGAGTTTGGGTAATACGGTTAGCGATCACATTATAGGTTTTGCCGGTTTGCTGGGCTTCTACCTCAATTTGCACCACCGCATTGGTATTGTCTGACACGCTGGTTAGGCTTAAATATTGCCTAGGGTCTGATTCAGAGATAAAAAAAACATCGCCTGTATTAACGCTCAACAAATTGTCCACCCTATCTTTATGCAAACTGAGCTGGTACCTAGCTTTTTTAGCGGGTCTTCTTTGTAATGCAAAATCCAGCGCATGTTGCTCAAGCCATTCACCCGTGGCCGTGTTGACGAACAACTGTGGTAAAAAAGCCCTGACGGCTTGCTGTTGGTACTTGTAAAGGCTGGTGAATGCCCGGTTAAAAACTGTCCAAAACAAGCTGGACTGGTTTTTCAAGACATCCGCAAACTCAGTGCCTGCTAGGTTTTGCTGCAAGAGTTCACCCGCTAAATCAGGGTTTCCATAGCCAACTTCGCTCAGTAAATCTTGCTGTTGCTGGGGGTTCATTTTTGGTTTAAGGCTTGGCCTAAGGTGTTAATGATTTGGTGGGCTAAAGATTTTTCTACATACTTTGCACTAGCCCAAAGGCGGTTGAACTCATCCGTATTCCAAAAAACTGCCTCAGGATTGGGGTGTTGCATGTATGCTTTGATCATCGCCATCCTAACTTCTATTTCGGTAAGCTGGATGTCTTCAACTTTACCAGGCTGGTTTGCTGTAAAATAGGCGCAATCTCTTGCCCAATAGTTGCCAAAATATGATCTGCTAAAACAGCGTTTTCAAATTTGTTAAATTCTTCTGACAGCCAGGTCTGCGTCGCTGGGTCCTGAACCCAAGAGATAACTAACCGCTGCGCGTCATGCATAGATTGATTGGCTTCTTTAGCGGCAAAATGTGCCAGCTGGCGCGCGTCATTAGCGTCTAGCTCAAAATCAACATCTTTTCCTAAAACCTCAATCGCAAAGCGTTTAACGCTTGGATTAGGCGTGGTGGTTGCATTCATCTTTTTACCTCCAAATCTTAAAGTCCTAATTCATCAATGTGCGCATAAATTTTGGCGCCATTAAACACCACCTGACCCTGCACAATGAATGGAAATTCAAAGTTGTCTTGTGAGCCTTCCATCCTATCAAACTCAAAACTGGTGGGCATTTTAAATATGACTGATGATAGACTGGTAAACCAGGGCAAGGAATTTTTACTAGCGTCATTGGCTACGCAGTGAATATTCATCACTGGTACAGGCTTGATTTTTTGCCAACACAGCCCGCCTGCAGCAAGATAAGGCGTGATCAACGTATAACAAAGCCTGCCTAAACCAGTGATCGTGCCTTGTACTGGTTTATCATACTTTTCTATGCGCAAGCCGTTTTCCACGGTTACCACTTCTGGAAGCTCGACTGAGACTTTACTAAAGTTTTTCAGTTTCCCGTGTGGCACATGAATCTCCACGTTGTTGCCTGTATATTCTGCTCCCGGAGTAAACATATTTAAATCTCCTCGTTAATAATGATTGTGTTGGTAACGCTTCGAGTATGGCTGATGGGCTGGATTTGGTAAAAAATACGCAGTTCTCCGCCATTAAAGTCTGCTTCAATGCTCTTAACCTCGGCAATCTCTCCTGCTTGTTGCATCGAGCGTAGTGTGTCTCGGGCGGTCTCTTCAATAAATTTTTGCTCTGCTACGCCTTGTTTGCCAAACACATGGCTGTTGACAAAAGGCAAAGTTGCTGCGCGGATTGTATCTTCTAGTTTGTCCACCACTCTGGCAGTGGGTAGGCTAGTGATGGTTGAGCTATTGCTATGCAGGTTGAATGCGCCGTTGCATTTAACCTGAGTCGGAGCCTCTGCATGGAATTTATACACAATCGCTCGCGCTTCAGCCGCTAATTTGAATTGGGCTTGATTAGCCATAAAAACCTCCCTATCTAACTCTACGCCCGGGCTAGCGGAAGAGCCCATCCAGCCTGGGTCTTGCTGAATAGGAATGCTGCTAAGCTCACCGGTTAAAGTCGCTAATTGACTCGGCTTGTTGAACGGCAACAACACGCCTAAGTGATCCGCATTGAGCGTCTTAAAGGCTGTTTTGAAATCTGTCACATAATCTGCGGCTGCGGCTTTATCAGCCAACGCTTTGAAGCGAATGATGGCGGTGATCGTGTTTTTTTGCGTGCGCTGGGCAGCCAAAGCAGCGATGAGCTTGGTCGTAAAGGCTTTGTCCGCATCAAGCTCAATCACCACCAAACCAAATGGTAAAACGCTGCGCGCTTTATTGAATAAAGCTTCTAGATGCGCTTGCGTAGCGTCCGCTTTCACATTTTGGCTTTGAACCACCACTGCTTTCAAACTTTGGTTCGCCGCCAGTTTAAGCTTGTTGATAAAGTTTTGGACGGCACTAGGTTGACCAGAAACATCTGTCGTTTGGTCTAGCAATAGTGGTTTTGGATCACTACGGGCAGTACTGGGCATTAAAACAGCTAGACTGTGAGTTTTATTCGGCGTGCGAGGGGTTGCTTGCGCTTGTACTTCTGTGGTCACCCCACTCCAATATTGCATGCTCATTTTTGCCCTTCATGGCTAAAACCGCACTTAAAACTGGCCGTATTTTCAACCAGCCTGTCGATGCGTTTAGCCATCAAGTCAAAGCGATGACTAAAGTAAAGTATAGCTACCACCAAAGCGTACCCATCTGCATTTTTTAAAATATCGATAATGTCTTTAAGTTCCATGCTCCGTTCCTCATTCTTTCATTCCTACCCTTTGCAACAGGTTGCTAGTTGAGCGAATCAAATCCTCTTGCAGCCTCTGCTCACGCTGTTGCTGTTCAGCTTGCGCTTTTTGCAGCGCTTGATTTTCTTTTAAGCTGGCTTTGCCTAGATTCAACTGCTGCTCAAGCAGCAATTGGTTGTCCGATTTGGCTTGCACGGTTTGATTCAGGTAATCTAACACCAAGTTTTGAGACTGCACGGCAAACTCTAGGCTTTGATTTTGAAGCCTGAGCTCTTCTTGCCGTTGCTTGAGCCCGTTGATTTGGTATTGCTGGAAGCCCACTGCTAAGAGCAAAACCAGCACAACAACCATTACAGCAACCCTCATTTTTTACCCCTTAAGTGCGGGGCTAACTTTTCAGCAGACCGCCCTATCACATAGCCTCCAAGGCCTATTTGCAGCAGCGTCCATGCCTCGTCCGCTAGCCTGAAGGCTAGCCAGCCAAAGCTGTCACAGACTACCAACAATAAAAAAGTGAGCATTGTAATGGGTCGCCAGTTTCTTTGCATCCATGATTGCCCTGTAGCCTCTGAGGTTACAATTTTTTGCTGCGCTTCCAATGCTTTGCTTTCAGCTTCCAATACCTTTTGCCTGTACTGGTGGTCTAGCCCAGCCATGGCTTGCTTGATTTTTAGTTTCTCTTCTTCGCTGGTGTGCAGGTCATCCACCAAGTCCGTTACTGGCTTAGCTAGGTTGCTGAAAATGTCTAAAAGCCCCATAATTACCCTATATCAAAAGCTTGGTTGCGGTTGCCTGATTTTTTGTACGACAAGTGCACCCAACCACTGTTGGGGTATTTGGGGTTGTGGTATTCCAAAATCAGTTGGTCAAACTCTAGCCCGCTTTGTTTAACAGCATCAAACAACGCTTGGTTGCTGATAGAAAAGCACTCAATGTCCACCGCTTGCCCCCGCATATGCTGGCTATTTTTACTGCCACCAATCGCGGTGTTGAGCTCTACACAGCGGTAGCCGCTGGTTATGGTTAAAGGCTTATTCAATTTATCCCTGAACGGCTGCAACAGGTTTTTAACCAACAGCCCTAAATTAACCCTAGCCTCGCTATTGGGCGTGTTGTCTATTTTGTGCCTAGCTGCGTATTGAGATTTTGTAACCTCTGCCCAAGCAAAGTTTTTTGATAGACGTTCTATATTTTCAGCCATTGCCGTTGTAACTCTGTTAAAATTTTATCTTTAATATCTGCATGGTGGCTTTTATGGATGCCGAACAAATCACGCTGCGGCAACCTAAAAGTATAATGCACCCATTTAAAATTACGGCTATTTAACCAGCGTTTAAATTTGCCATGCAATGTGGCGCCTGCTTGGTGTTCAGCAGCAACTACGCCGTAGGGAACATGGCGCGCCTTGGCAGCCGCTTTTTTTCTGGCGCCACCAGGTTTAAACCGAAAATCCATTCCGCTTTGAATTGGCGTAGACCTGTGTACCCTGTAGTACCAAGCTGTTTTTTTGCCTAGTGATGCAAATAACGGCTTTGGGTTAGCCACCCTTTTGGTCTCCCAAACTCCACGAACGCCATTTATAGATTCATTAAATTTTTTATAATAGCGAATGTATTTGTCTCTGCGTGGCTGCCACGGCGTGCCATCTAAATTCAACTGTTGCTGATTGCGCTTTTGGTTTTTAGCCATCAAGTAAGATTTGACGGCAACCCAAAATTTACGCTGTGAACGCTTGGGCAAATCTTGTAGATCGTTAAAAACTTTATTCGTGTTTGGAAATTCAAGCTTCATTATCTTCCTTCACCAAATCATAGCCGACGCCATCAATCATCAATTCATGCTCACCTACAACAGCGTTTTGTTCAAAAATCATTGGTTCAACGAAATAGACCTCTATTTGAGTGACCAACCCATCATCTACCGGCAACTTAGAGATGCGCAGGCTCTCTGGCTCAACCAGGCGGACATGGTTACGCTGCCACTCGCAAACCGTTACTTCCAATTTGGTTTGCAGCGAATCATCGAGCGCAAATAATAACTGTCCGTTATACTTTTTAGTGGCTACATTCATTCTATTTTTTTCTAGTTCTTCGTAGCACGGCTGAACTTCCATATTACTATACAGCAGAGTGATAGCGTTGGTTTCCAAACCCAGTTTTTGGGCTAAATGCCGCTTTAACCATTGCAATTTTTTCATAAACCTTTGCATCTATTTTGGTTAAAAAAACGGCGATTGAACTTTCGTTCATCAAAACCATCAATCAATTTCCAATCAAACAACACAGCCTTCAAGCTGTTGCGCTGCGTTTTTTGCTGATCGGCTAAGTTTAAATAATCCGTCCCTTGGCTACTCTCAACAATAGACAAGGGGTAACTCTGCTGAAAAAACCACCAACCGAGCTTGTATAAACCATTAAAAAACAGCTCTCTTTGTTCATCAATCGCCTTGCTGAAAAAAAGTTGGCTGGTCTCTAGCGCAGTATTCAGCGCTGATTTTGCTAAATCCTCAAACCCTGTACTACCCAGAGCGTACTTTTTTAAAAACGATTGTACGCTGACTTCTGGCAATCCATTTACCTTAAGCCTACCCGCGATAAGTTGCGCGTCTGGTTGTTCAATACTCATCATTCATTATTCAATGGGGGTGTCCAGCAAATGCTTACCTTAGTGGAATTGGCGCGTTATTTACCTTCCACCCCAAAAAAAGTTTTAAGTTGTTTTTTCAATGCTTTCATTCGCGTCTCGTTACGGCCACCAAATTGAGATTCAAGCTCACCAATATGATGTAAATATTCTAACTTGGCCTGATCCTCACCGGCCCTTCCTTTAATCAGTTTAAAATACTGACGTAGTAACTGAGCAGGCAAACTACTGGGCAATTCTTTCAGCTTGGCTTCTAGTAACTGCCTTGCTTCATCCAAGAAATATTGAGTAAATACTCGTTCAAAAAAGCCATCTTCAAAGCCGTTAGATTTGGCGTGATCGGCAATTTTGAATAGCAAAAATTCATAAAAATTATTTTTGCTTTTGTGTTCCTGCGGTATTGGCAACTGTAGCTCCACAGCGCGCTGGGAATGCTGAATAAATTCATTCACCCTGCCAAGGTCAAAGTGCCAAATGATCCACCAGCTGCAAACCAACTTCTCCGCCTGTTCAACAGACTCGCCTCGTAAAACCTTTTGGGCTACTTCGCCGTAGCGCACAAGCCACCCTGACTTCGCTTCAGCTTTAGCCAGTTTGTTTTTGCCATACAAACTCTGATGATCAGCCACCAATTGCTCAAGCAGCATGCTGCCTTCATAGGCTTGCTGCTTAACTTCAACTTCCTCTTGATGCGCTTTTGCTTGCAGTTTAAGGATTTGCTGATAACTTAAACCCATTTCTAGACCTCTAAATAACGAATGTTGTTGGCGCAGAACATTCTCCGCGGGTCTTCAATGTGGTTGCACATCTCAGCGTAGTTGTATTGAACATAGCCCTTGTGTTTTTCAGGGTCATCACGTTCTGTGATGCGGCGGCTACCCTTTAACTCGTAAACAGATAGATTTTTAGGTTCAACTAACCACAGGCTGTCCTCTTTAAAAAACCGAATTAGCTCAGCCTGAACCAAGTCAATGGTTTGCAAAGGCAAGTAAAGCTTTTCATTTTCAGTCGGCTGTAGCTCAAACCTGCCGATTACCGCCAGTTCGCGTTTTTGGTGCGTTTTAAACCCATACCAAATTCTATGATCACTGAAATCATCCATACTACTAGCTTCATAAATGCCATCTTTCATAACACTGACCAACTCGCCTAAATGCGGGTAATCCGCTTCTTGAACCAACACCGCGTCATCTCCAAAGGTAGTTTTGTCACCATCAGTAATATGGATTTCGTCATCCTTGCTCGCTGGCAATATTCGATAATTGCTTTTGGCGTGGTTGCTGTCTCCCTCAATACGCACTGCGCCACCAATCACAAAGCCGTGATTAGGCATGGAGAACTTGACCACGCCATTTGCTCCATCGCTCAAGCTTAGCCCGGCAATTTTGCGGCGTCTGGTTTTGCCAATGATGATCACGCCAGTAGACGGCCTAATCTCATCCAATACTAGATTGACGCTATTTGCAGTGCCCCATTCTTTCAAAAGCACAGAAAAGCTTTTGTCAATTTGCAGCAATTGGTTGGTTTGCGCTGTGCGCGCTGTACCGCGTAAGCAGATTTTGGCTAAACCATCCGCCTGTTCTTTGATTGACAGATCTTCGTAACGAGCAATAACGTCAGTCGTATTCGTCCAACCGTCAATGTCCTTGTATTTTAAGCACCAATCAAAATTACGATCGATAGTCTCGTACTTATGCTCAGAAAGCCCTCCGCCAACGTTGACGACAGAGTTAGCCTTGCCGCGTGAAAAAGCGTTTTCATCTATTCGCATATTGACTGAGCGGCCGCTGCGTTCGCTAACCAAAGTCATGTTGATTTTGGAGAGCAGGTTTTGCCGTTGAGTAAACAATTCTACAATGCGAGTTTGCTCTGGCGGTTTGACTGCGGAAAGGTCTGTTCGTTCTTTCCAGCGCGCCTGTAACTGTTCAATAATCAGGTCACGGTTTAACTGAACTGGCGCAACATGGTTAAAAGCTGGTATTGAGTTTTTTTGCCTCTCTTGCTGCTCAAAAACCTGTGTTTCAAGCTCGTTTTTTTCAGCAGCTAAACTTTGGTTTTGTTGCTCAAGCTTTTCTTGTTGCTTAGCAAAGCTTTGGTTTTGCGCTCTTAGCTGTTCTAATTCTAGCTTGGTTGCAGCTAAGGTTTTTTGAATGTCTGTTAAAATTGCTGGTGAAATAGTTTGTTCAGACACTTCAGATGCATTTTCTTTAGCATTCAATTGAGTAAGGCTATCTTGTTTCATTAGTTTACTTGTTTGGGTTTTATTCGCTGTTTCTTCATTCGGTTTCAATTCTTGCCAATAGAGCTCAACTCGCTCGTTAGAACTGGCCATCGCTTTTTTAGATTCATCGCCGCTAGCCAGTTTGATGCGCCGAATGCCTAGGCTGGCAGGATAATTGACCGCAGATAAACCGACTAAATAGGGTTTGTTAATTGGCTCAAATTCATATTGAAACTCTATTGACCAGGCTTTATTGTTCAACGCTTTTAAGCAGGATTCGGAATCAAATTCTAGGTCAGCTAAAAGCGCGCCTTCAGCTAGTTTTGGAACCTCCTTAGCATCTGGGTGTTGACCAAAATAAAGGTTGGCTACTGAACCGTAACGCATGCCATCATCATCGTGATTTAAAGAGATGCCAGCGGAATAGATTTTTGGATTATAACTTTCAGCCAGTGCCTGCAGAAGTTCGGGTTCATGAACACGTCCATCCGCCGCTTTACCAGCGCTTAAAATGACGATTTTAAATTGTTTGATATTCATAGTTGGTTTTAACCAATGACATTTTCACCTGATTATAAAACCAAACGAATAGCCAATTGCAACTACTAAAACTTTGTTAAGCATCCTTAACAAAGTTTTTCTGCTAGAATACAAAATAGATGGTGCTATTATGCAGCAAAAACAAGTGATGGCAAAGAAAGATAAATCAATTAAACCAAGTACCGAAGGAAAGCTGCTGCAATTCGCCGATTACCAAAAGAAGGGGCTAAAAAATACCGAGATTGCGCGATTGATGGGCTGTACGCCGCGCACAGTACGACACTGGGCTACAAAATTAAAAAAAAGCCAGAGCGATTTACCAGCAGCGCCTAAAAAGCGGCGCTTCAACGATTTTACTGGCATCGATGTAGCAGGTACTCCATTGCCCAAGTTGTTTGAATACCAGCAAGACATATTTCATTACCCACCTGATAAGGATGTTTTCATTTTGAAAGCGCGGCAAATTGGCTTCAGCTATGGCATCGCTCTTTGGGCTCTCTTAGACGCGCTGGCGACAGGCAAAGACAAAATATTCATTTCAGCCAGCCTGCAACAAGCCAAGATTTTATCTAACTATGTATTTAACCTAGCTTTCAAGATATTTGGCGTCAAAGCCCAGGGTCAAAAAATCTGTGAGCTGATTCGACCCAATGGAGAAAGTACCGTGAGCTTGGTATTTTGTTCCAACAATGCCAGTACAGCACAGGGGCACCATGGGGATTTGATTTTTGACGAGTTCGCTTGGATACCCAAAGCTGAAGAGGTGCGCCAAACCGCTTTAGCCATGGCTGCGCAAAAGGACTTTCGCGTGTTTTACATCACCACGCCTAGCAGCACCTCTCACCTCGCCTATCGGCTATGGCAAGGCTTGGATGAGTTTGGCAACGAAGTTGGCGAAGAAGACGGCATTTTGCGCAAGCAGTTTAATATTCAAACTGCTTTGGAGCTAGGTTGTGATAAAATTGATATTAAAAAATTAAGACGAAGGCATTCTGAGCGCGACTTTAAATTGTTGTTTGAAGGACTGTGGCTAGACGATGCGGCAAGCGTGTTTAAACTAGAAGAATTATTGAACTGCGCATTCAAGGTGGGTAAAGAGATGGTTGAATTGCCTAAGTTCAACTATGCGAACGGCGCTTGCGTGCTGGGCATAGACCCCAATGCACAAGGGCCAGATTTAGCGGGTTTTGCGGTAGTTCAATACGGGTCAAAAGCGCGCGTGCAGCATTGCAAATCTGAATACTGCCCAACCGAGCAAGCCCTGCTGAAAAAAACCTTAAATCTACTACAAAAATATAACCCGCAAAGGGTGGTTTGCGATATTACCGGAGTTGGCCGCGCTTTTTGGTCTGCGCTGAAACGTGAGCAGTTTAACTATCGCGTTGAATTGCAAGGGCTAAATTACACGCCAAAAGCGCGTAAAACGTTGGTAGAAAAATTGATTGATCTAGTCGCTAATCGTCAAATTGAATTTGACGGTAACGACACGCACCTTCTGCATTCGTTTATGGCTATTCAAAATTCTTACACTAGGCTTGGCGCACACACTTATGTGGCTAGCCGCAGCGGTGGTATTGGGCATGCAGACGCATTTTGGGCAGTAGCTCACGCAACGCTGCAATACAAACCACAAATGCCAATAAAATGCCCATCAGCCCCTGTTGCAATGCCAACTGGGCAACAGCGAAGCGGTTTGCGCTGTAAGGTCTTTTAAGCTAATGAACGCGTTTTTAAGAGATACTATTCGTGCGGTAGTGCAACGTGCCTTTCCATTTCAGTACGCTGGTTTGAAATTTTGCAAAGTGCTGAGTAGCTTTGAGAATAGGCTGAATGTGGAAATTTTGAACAACGACCTGCAACCACTGCAACCAAGCCTGATCATAAAAAAAGCGCGGTTAGCGCAGGCGGTGGCTGAACTACAGTCAATCCCTAGCCCTAATGATATTTGCCTGCTGGCATTTGTAAATTGGCAGGCTGATGGCGCGATTATCACTGCCGTATTTGAACAAAAAAAAGCTTTTCAAGCTAAGCCCCAAGAAGTAGTGATTGGCGATGGCTTGTATCAAGCGGTTAAAGCTGAGCCGCTGCAAGCCGAGTTAGAAAAAATATTAGACTGCCTGAGCTTACTGGCTGAGGGCTTAAGTACCGCTACCACTGCTGCCGGCCCTGTGCAAACGCAATTGACTAGACGGGTTGGACAACAACCTATTACTCAAATAAGCCAGTTACAATCCCAAATCACTCAAATCAAATCGCGTTTGAACAACATGATTAATGAAAACCTCAAGCACAGCTAAAATGTTCGGATTTAAAAAAAAAGTTCAACCGCCGTCAAAGCCGACGGTCAAACTCGCTGCGTCATCAATCAGTGCTCAACTTCCAGAGACCTGGTTGCCCATTCAACTTTATGACGAGCATAAAGGGCAGTTTTTTCAACCACCAGTGGATTTTGACAAACTATCGGAACTCAAAACCGCTCATGCCTTGCACTACCAACTCTTAGAGCGCAAGACCCATATTTTTCTAAGCGAACTAGCCATTCAAAAAGAGACCATCTTAACTCAACTAGAACTGGACAAGGCTGCTGCTGATTATTTTTTGTTTGGCAATGCGTATTTTGAGCAAGTTAAAATGGGTAAAAAGTGGCTGCTCAAGCATCGCAACGCGCGTCTGGTCAGAAAAACTAAAGAGGGTTTTGCCAAAGTCGTTAGTCGTAAAATAGCGATGAAATATGGCCAGGTTCTGCATCTGTTCAATTATACCGATCGCTCAGCCGAATATGGACTGCCTAGCTATTTAGGCGTTGTTGAAGCCTTAGCCTTAGCTAAAGCCACTATGGCTAGGCGCTATGCGGTTTATCGCAACGGAACGGATGGTGGCATTTTATTGACCGCTATTGACCCTGAATATTCCACTGATGATCAGGGCAAAGATCAGCCCTCTGAAGCCTTTCAACAATTTGAAAACCAACTGACTAGCAAAAAGCGCGAGGCTTCTGGCAAGGTGACTTGGCTGAATATTAGTGATGATGACATGAGCCTCGGCGTAGAAAGAGATTTAAAAAAGCGTATTTTTTACCAAAAAATCAGCCCTAGCTTGCACGAAGACGGTTTTGAGCAAACGCTTAATGAAGTTCGGCAACAAATATTGGATGCGCACGGAATCACTAAAGACTTTTTTGGTATGAGCGAAAGGCGCGCTTCCAGCGACCCTTATAAAATATTGAAGGTGGCTATCGCCACGCTGGTTACAGCAACGCAAAAATATTTTGTCAGTGAGGTAAATAGATTTACAAACTCGAAAGTGTTAAAGTTAAAACCGATTGAAATAGAAAAGGAACATGAAAACAAAAAGTAAGCCCCGTGGTATTAGAATCCAATGTCCTTCATGCAAAGAACCCATGTTCTCATTAACGAAAGAAGCTCAAAACGGCATGAACTGGTATTATTACATGCTGTGCATAAAGTGCTCTGTAAAGCAAAAAATCATGGTGAGTTGTTTGGGTCCGGCCAAGCCATACAAAGAGCAAAATCAATCTAGTGAAAGACTTGAAGTTTAACCCACATACGCTGGATTTTGAAACTCGAGGTGACGGCGTTGAGGCCGTAGTCAGCGGTGACGAATGCCTAGCGCAGAATTTCAACATTCATTTACGTTCCTTGCCCGCCTTTCAAGAGTTATTTAACGCTAACGCTTCGAACTTAAACCAAATCATCCACCGCTTAAAAGCGCAACTACGACGCAGCCAAAACCTACCGATAGACTTGCAACGGGCAATATCGGGAAGAATGCCGCATTCAAGAGGTGTTCGAATGGTGTTCTCAAGCAGCGGAAAGCCGAAGGAAAACCGAGCGTCGCTCATGAACAGGCTCTCACCAGCTATGATCTTGAATGCGTTAGGCAGTACTTTTCCGAGGTAGTGGAGTCTTTTTGACACTTGTCTTTCTTTCGAATTCTTGTCTTCTACTGAGAGCTTTAAGTGTGATGACTCGTTTCCTACTTGGCTTCTAAAAATAAAGGAGTAATTATACTCCAATATTTTCTTCTTTCAGAAGAAATTATCGGCCAGTAACACCCTAGTTTGCGAAGTATGGGCACAAATGGGAAATATGAATATCTCCTGACCAGAGACAAGTTAAACATGTATATTATGTGCCGAGCGAAGATATGGGAGCGAGCGTTCTACGCACAGATCAGTTCACGCTCGGCCTGGAACTCTCATATCTGCGACCCCACCGACTGCGACTTTGCTTTGGAAACTGAAGCCCACCTACTCCATTGCGGCTCATTCAGATGCTCTTTGCGTGTAGGCTGTGGCCATTCACTTGGCTTTATCTGTTTTTAGCACTCAAGTAAGCTCTGCAGTGACCAAGAAAACTACTGAGAAATTCCACCTTTGACACTTAGCAGAAACTGCAAATACGTTTCCTTTTTTTTTGCACAGGAACAGTCCAGTGCTCACCTTCTTGGTAGCCATTGCCATGGTGATTCCTCTCACCCAGCCAGCTGCAACTGCTTTCTGCAGAATGGGAAGGGGGAACCTTGGTGTTGGGGCAATGGAGGAGGAAGAACCGAAATGCGTCCATGGTGGTGGTGGTCACAAGGATGTACAAATGTATGGTTATGTCTCTTCTGACTACAACTTTGAGCCACATCTGAGGGGTTTCTTACCAGACTGGTCTGATGAGGGAGTTCACCCGAAGAGTGGTGTTCGTCTTCGGCGGGCGTCTGCTGCACAGCAGACAGGACTTCAGTGCAAGCCAATGGAACTGACACCGCCGTTTTCTCTGGTTAAGGACGTCCTGCTGAACACAAAGTCGATGAGAAGCCACACAGCATGCATGGTGTCGCTTTGCAACTCAGAGAAAATCCCTCTGATGGTGGCCACAAGTATCTGCCAATCTATCGACAAGATAACAAGTCGTGTTTGCGGGGTGCATTATCTGACCACTGGAACTAACCAGGAAGGTTCTTGTGGAAGGCCCACCTCCTGCCTGCAGGCAGTTGATGTGAGCACTCCATCTGTTAATGCTAGCCTTGCAGCGTTTTGTTTTTCACAGAACAGGCTTTGCTCTGATGGACAAATATTTGCCAACACAACAGCCATTAAGGAGATTGAAGCCTTTTCAAAGGTGATTGGATTGCTGCTGAGCAGTGACACAGAGCCTTGTGAACCTGAGGAAGAGGGATCCACATTGGACAGTGCCAATTTGTGCAAAGCCATGAAGGATCTCTTCAAGATACGGCCAGGTCTAGTGAGTCTACAGCATTCAATAATCCAGAAGTTCTTGCCGTGGCTCAGGGCCCTTTCTGCTGTTCAGAGACTGAACTCAAATGTCCTCAAATTTGGAGGGATGCTCTCAAACTTCAATTCACAGGTAATGTCACTCCAGCTGCAGATGACGCCAAAGGGTTCTACGAAAAACCCCTCTATGCCAGGTACCGGAGGATCTGGCACAAGCCCAAACAGTCTTGCGCACCAGAGATCTTCACCCACTATGCCATCCCAGTCCAAGAAAAAGAACGGTTCTAAACAGACATTTTCAGAAATTTCCATTGATGAGGTTGTGTCTGCAGTTTGCTACGCCTTCGCTCCACAGTGCCACAACAAACAGCCAATGCCTCTGTGCCCTTCGGACTGCCGACAGCTGAAGGAACTGCTCCATGTAGCATCGCCATTCATCAACTCATCCAGTGTGCCAGGTATGGACAACTTACTGTCCATCTCCCAGAAGCTGTGCCAGTCCAGCGTGCCCTCCAAGCATTCATCAGGTCCTTGCCGGCTGATTCAAAAATCAGGGACTGTTTGCCAGGGACAGAGCAGTAACCAGGGGCCCAGGACACAACAGGGACCTGTCAGAGTTTCTGCCGTAACAGTGCAGACATCGAGCAGCAAGCAGCTCCGTACAAACGCATCATACAACGGAACGCTTTGCTTCAACCTGCGGTGCCGCTTGCCATTTGTTTCAGCCCCATCCTCTCCCGACAATTTTGCCATGTCCAGCAAGATCCTTCCCAAAATCTTACAAGGACTGGCACGAGGTGGATTTCATGCGGAAGGAATTCATCTTGGAGGGCAGCTGCCCTGTGCAATGACTTGTGGTTACAACTCTGCCATAGAGGGGAATCGAGTTCGATTTTTCTACAGCATTCAGACGCTGCTGGTCCTAATCACTGTTGTTGTGATATTGTTCTTCATCGAGCGTCTCGTTCAATGCCAATTAGTCACTGATCCAACAATCATCCTGGTAAACATTGCTTCTCTTCTCCAACTCTTCCCATGGTTTCTCTCTGCCGTCATGGTCTACCGTGGCCGTGACAAAGAAGTGGACTGCCGAGGGGACTCCTCAAAGCGATCTGGCGAAAAGGACTCAAAGAACTTTGCTTGTGGGCTAACTGCTTGCCTTGAGATGTTCACACGGTTCCTCCCTGACCTGCTAATCCTTGGAGTGTGCTTGAAACGGGTCTGGCTTGTGCGTGATTTGACGACAGGACACTCTTTGTCTAAAGAAGAACGCCATCGCAGAAAGAAGGTGCTCCGCTTGTACACCTGCCTGGCCATAGCATCACAATTCCTCCTTCTGATCTGTGTCCTGGCTGCAGATCGAACTATTGAGCCAGAGAGCGGACCAGAGCGCTATTGCCACTTCAAATACTTTAGTTTGAAGAATGGATCTGGCAGCCAGGCTCTGAACAGCATTCTCATTGTAGGTCCTTTGGTCGCTGCCATAGTCATTCTTGTTCACGGCAACAGGAAGACGGCAGGCATCTTTCAGGGAGAAACAACCACCCTCTCCCCTCTCACAACTGACAGGACACCTAGAGAAGACCAGAGCCAGATTAAACTAAAGCAACGACTCATCCGCTACACAAGGGTCTACATCCTGAGCATGGTAGCGATTGCCTCTCTCAAGATCCTGGCCATGATGGCCGCCAGACGTGTTGACACTAAACAGATGGGAATGGAAATAGCTGCTCATCAATGGTGTATAATAAGCAGCTGTGATGCCGCCACGTGTCCAAAGTTCCCGTACGAGTTCCAGAGCGCTGTTCTTCTCAAGTTCTTTCAGTTCTATATCCGCACAATTGTTGGCCTTTACATGATGTCCTGGGCTGTGAGGACTGGTAAGAAACTGTCTACACCAGAGTATGACGAATCGCACGAGATGACAGTGATAATACCCCACACGACAGATGACACCCTTCAGCCAGGAGGGCCTGTGGTGATCGAGAACGCCTCCTGCATGGAGAATAACATCGACGAGGGCAAGGAAGACCTGCCACCACAGTATGAAGAAAATATGGAGCATGGATCCTGTAGCGACCCATGAAGGTGGACAAGAATTTCAGATGTCTTCCTTACCAAAAAGATTACAGACGGCCCAATGCCCTTTCCACATTTTTTCCTTTTTCTTCTGTTTACATTTTGCTCATCTGTTTTTCATTGTCTTGGCAAAAATATGAATTACAGGCAGATCCTGAAGTTTTGCGTGCTAGAGACCAGTACTTCAACTTTCTCCTGCAACTTCTGAGAACTGTCTTTCTCCACACCTCATTGTCATTTCTAGCCTGAAAGGGAAGATAAAGGACCAATACTTCTTTTGCGGTGCTTTTCAGTGTCTCTCTCGATTAACCAAGTTGTGCCTTGTCAGAAAACAAGAACTTTTCCCGCTTGGCAAATTTTGCCTCTTCTGACCTCTGCAGCCACTCGGGACATGTTGTCTATATCACTAGCAGTTAGATGATCACTCTTTCGTCTCTATGGTGCCCGGGGATCTAGCGAGCAGCTCAGCATCGGCAGGTATCAAAGACAGACAAAGTTACTTTGCATATCTATATATACATATATATACGATAAATAAATACAGGTGCTTGCACATGAGAAAAAATAAGCACTTCATGACTTCAATTCTGAGCACGTTTCCTGCGCAGTGCACATTGGCCACAGAGAGATATCCGGAGATATTGGAAGCGAGGTGTCATTTTGTTAGTATCAGTCCATCACTCAACTAACAATAGAAGACCATGATAAAACTGAAAACATTTGAGAGTGGGCATGTTTGCATCGTTCAATTCTCTTCTGATTCCGTACCTAAATCATACCTACTTGAAACGAAGGAGTGTTTGCTTAAATTGGCTCTAATCTCATCTTTCAGTCCAGGTGGCCACTTTACAAAGTGTCTTGTCTTTGACGGAGTATCGTTGACAATTGTTGAGCAGTCTGTCAAATAGTCTGCATGGCAGTTGATCTCTAAGTCCTTGCACAGTGCACGTAACGTCTTGAATGGATCATTTATTAAATCTTCACACTTGATGTCCACCATCGCATACCTCCGTCGAACAACTGCAACGCTCGTCACCAGTTTCTCACAGAAGATTTGAGCCTGACTGAAAAGATGAATAGCATTGTGAACGTCAGGAGGACCTTGGAGAATCGTTCCATTGACTATTCGTCGATCATTGGTCTGCCTCGTCGCCATGCTGGCGATGTTGTCGAATGGATGGCGCATGACGTGAACAAACACCAAAGGAATGTTCAGCTTTTTCTCTATCTCCTCA
>JAOWAR010191512.1:0-15523 GCA_028571005.1 Clathrina lutea | reverse complement strand
CTAACGGTTTGAGGACTCCGGATCGGCGGAATCACTCGAAATTTTCTTGATATGAAGAAAAAAAGGTGAGTGGCGCTTGGCGGAATGCAGCATCGGAGGCAACAAATGAGGCACCTTCGTCGAATCGGACAGCCACAAGCCAACGTTCCTTCGCCCTTGCATCCTTAGCAGTAATGATCACGGCTAGGCATTTTTGACTATGGGAGTCATGCATCCGCGCAAGATATGCCACGTTTGTACCGGACAGAGTTATTATGAAATTGGTCTATTGTGATAGCCATATCGCAATGTTGCCTACAACTTAAGATTTTTGCATACCGATCAATATCGATCGATATCGGGTGAAATTCCGATGCATTTACCGATCAATTTGCCGTCATTTGTATCGACCTTGAAGGAAGTGGAAGACTACTGCTGTTGGTGATCCCTCGGTCTAAGGGTCCACCATGTTCCAAGGATGTCTGGTAGCGACCAGACATCCTTTGCCATTCAAGGCTAACCGAAAGAAATGGATGGTGACTGAAATCTTCAAAGAATGGCTAAGCGATTTAGATGACGCCAAGCATAAGAAGGGAACAATAATGTTGGTCATCAACAATTGCATCCCGCATACAAAAGCTGCGGAAAACCGCAGAACCACATTGAATGGCTGTTGTGCTATCATGTACACTTTAGAACACTTTAACTCTTCTACCAAGCATGGCAAAGCTAGTCACTGTTAATAATCTCCAGCTCTAAAAATCCAGGGGAATTTTGGTGTCGTAGAAAATTAACAAATTTACATTTCGGTGTTTTTGTTTGTTTACCGAGGCTGGAAACAGTTTTGACTGCGCACCTTTTTGGTGCATCACGAATTTTCCAAAATGCACGCATTTCGCATGCGTACACCTTCGTATACAGCGCCTACAGGTCACGACCGTCCTGCAGCTGCATGCTGGTCGTGAAATGCAAAGTGCATGCATTGCATGAGTATGTACAAAGCTGTGCGGCAAGGAGAGCAAGGTGCTAAGTGATGACATGGCACTGAAGATTGCTGGCTCCGGTTTGTCATATGCTCACCTGCACTTGGCATACAAAATAGACAAGGACCATGGACTGAAGAAGTTGTTGGGGGAGAATGCTGGCGGCAAAGAGAGAGTGACAAAGTGGGACAGAGTTATATATGCATTTTCAATCCCTTTGCCATTACTCCCTGTCATCCTCAACCAGAATGAATGGCACTCTGCATGTACATAGTGTAATAAGTTTCTTCCTTTTACATCTCTCAGTGTGTCAGTGTACATAATATGTTCATTTCTTGCCAAGATTTCACCTCTCCTGGCGATATTCATTCTGACCCATGTCAATCAGGGTGATCAAAGCCAATGTTCTAGCTATCAAAGTGCTATGGGTCATGAAACTAGCCTGGTGACATATGCTTTCCTGCACATTAGGCCAATGGGTGTTTTTTCTTTGCTTCTCGTCACCGGTGTGCATTGATTTGAAGGCCAGACCAAAAACAAAACACAATTTTTTTCAAAGTTTCTGACAAGGACTTAGGTGGTGTCGTGTACACAGCTGTAAGAACGGACACTTCAGTTTTCTCAAAAGCGTGAAAGCCAGGTCTTGCAGGTCCTTTTCCTGGCATTCTCCAGCGGAGCATTGGCCATGTACACAGTTGTCAAACCACACTAAGTCTTGCCCGAAGCGAAGGTTACAACTGTTGCGCTGGGAAGAAACATCGGTCAGCTACTAGAAGCTGTACACCTCATCGCACAGGCGAAGTCAGCTACGGTAATACTTCCTGTTGCTGTAAACAGCACCGGTGTTGTGCTGTGAAGAAACATCAGTCAGCTAGCTGTACACTTCCTCCCATGGGCGAAGTCAGCTTCCTGCTGCATCAAGCAACACCGCCGTTGTGCTGCGGATAAACATTGATCAGCTAGCTAGAGCTGGGGACACGAACGCGAGATACTTACCTGAACTTCGTATAAACTGCGCGCATGTGGGTACAAGAACTAGAATTTCGGAAGGAAGGTCACAACGACCGGCAACTTTGTACATTGCTACTGACGGCCATGTGACGATGGCGCATTGTTTCGTTCAGAATCGCACTGAATTGGTTCATCACACATGCAGCCGCCCGTTCAAGCGACCTTTGCATCGCTTGTAGAACATCTACAAGATTCGTCCTCCGCAGATGAAGCCGATGGCACATCTCTTGCATCAACTTCCAAAGACACCACGAACGTACGATGCGTTGTGGCAAAGGATCCAAGCCAGTAAACATTGGAGGAGGAAATGCAAGCGGGTTGAATACGGCCGACGTTGCTCCAAGTTTGGAGAGTATTTGATTTAAACTTTCTAGGCTTCGTTGTGTGACGACGATGCGATAGCTACGCAGGCAGCAACAAAAGCGATGAATGCGTTTGCCGTTCTGATGAGCACCGCGAAGGCCGCCGCGTCCACTGTCCACTGACCTTCCCGAGAAAAAGGGACTGTCATCAACCGGGCAGGCCGAGACGTCGTCACGTGGCGACTGGTGCCTCTTCAACGAACTCTGCAACCTCTTCGAAAGTGAAGGGTTTTGGTTCCGAAAGGAGAAAGCCTCTACTGTGGGGAAAAGAGGGTTGACTGTACTGTCAGAAGTTTTGTTTGAGTTGAGTGGAAAACCGACTTGAACTTCCGCATTGCGTGTTAATTAATAATACCTACCTTTTGCATGGTTATCCTCATGTGTCATGATGGTCAATGGCTCAATCAAATCAATAGTGCACCACATGGAAGAAACTTGGTAGAGGTTTCCCTTCGAGCACAAAGGCCGAGTCACAGTGTGATGGTACTGATTACTTCCTTCGTTTCTGCACATTGCCCAGTACTCAGTCAGTTTCAACCTGTTGAAAGAAGAGTGGCCGGACGGCTTTTCAACCTGTGCAAGTTGTTATGGTTATTTTCCGCTCAGCTTTATTTTCTCAAGTGCTACATGTTTTTCACAGATTTTGCCACCTCCACGCATGACTAGACTTTCGGACAGAGGAGTGAAACTTCCGACGCTATTCTCAAAACTGAAGAATTACAGGAATCCAGCTCCAAGTGGCCATGATCAGCTGCCACAATTGGATGTGGCCCTTGCGTTGGAACTCTCTGGAAAGCTCTACAACACCTTGAGAATTCCCTGTTTGCAATCTCAACAGTGGAAATGTTTTGCCGCTTCTATTCAGGAAGCGGCACACGGTCTTCAGAAGTAGTCCAACTACCTTCATTCAACATCTGAACGTATGCAGAAAATGCATGCCATGATGGAGCCAACACATAATCCAAATAGTGGGGACTCGTCACGTGTTCACAGGATTGACAGTGTAGCTCGATCTTCGGTGCTTATTGCACGCTATTCGTTGATGGAGATACTGGTTGACCTTGTCAGTGAAGTATTTGAGCGTCTGCATCTGAAGGAAGATCCTGTCCAAATCCATCGTGCTGCAATGAATGAGGTGTCGGAGCTCTGGTCAGAGTTGGAAGCTGTCGACAAGGTTTTGCAGCGGTTTTGCAGCGGTCAGACACAACGGCAGAAGAGCATCAAGGATCGGGGAGGTTTGAGCATTTTCTGGACCACTGCTGTGTCCGATGGCATTACTTCTTGGAGTTCAAGAAGTGTGGCAATCTTGATTGCCCAACCTGCAGTTCACCAACGTTGCCCGAGGACATGTTCTCTAAGATCAAGATCTTTCCAGATCCACCCATTCGCTTGGACAACAAGGAGCATTACCAGGCATTCGTCGACAATTACGGAAAAAGAACAGCAGAGGCAGACCGTCCTTTAATGCGCGACTTGAGAAAACAATGTAGTGCAGCAAGTCATGTGAGAGGCGTCTTATGCAGAAACTGTACACACCATAATCCAGTGCTGAGAAATGCACACAGTCTTGATGTGTATTCGCCAAGTACAAGCTGACCGCGAAGCAAACAGCAGAACTTCAAGCCATGAAGGACGAATTTTTCTTTGTGTATGGTTCGCCCCTCTGGCCACCCTCCCACTGCGAGCTTGCTGACCAGGTAGTTGCCAGAGACCTGGAATACTCCAGGGACATTGAAATCGCTTGCTACTCCAGCCGTCAGTTTTACCCACCTCTGTGTTATGCTTGCGGTGACTCGGAACCCCTACCAGTGCCACAGAGTGTAAAAGGCTCGCACCAGAGTGTTCACCCTGTCTGCACTAGCTGCAAGGCTAAGAGGAAGTCTCAGCGCACCCGAGGTGCCAAGCGGGGCCAGAAGCGGAAGCACAAAGACCAGTAACAAATAAAACTCTCCGCCTCCGTCTGTCATATGCACCTCTTTTCAGCTTTTGTTTGATGCTCTAATTAACACAAATAACCATTCTTTTTCAGTATTGTCTAACCATGGTAGACCAAGATAATGTATTCTATGTGCACCTGTTGTCCATATATGGACGTGTATTTCGGGCAGTTTGTGTTTGCTTTCCTCCCTCCCTCACTGATTTTTCGATTTGAAGTGACGAGAAACAAAAAAAAAAAACACGCTTCGGCCTTATCAGGGCAGTTGGTATCCAGACCTTCATATGTGACCAATAGAAGAAACTTCAACATCTAGAACATGTTCAAAATAGATGAAACATCTCGAAAAACCAGTCATTCTCATATGTTCACATACAAAATGGGCCTGATTTCACACAGCCACACCCCGCAAACAAACCTGGTGACCCCTACTTTTCTGTGCAGAAATCACCTAAAGGAATCACATGGAATGGATTTATGCAAAATATTGAAACTTTTACATCTAGCAAATCTGTTTCGAGCCTCCTTAAATCAGAGTTTATATTTCAATAGGTGAACTAGGAAAGGAATGTCCTTTCTTTCTGCCCTTATGTCTAAATTCCTGACCAATGCTTATTGCCGCTTGCAGTGTTTTCAAGCTCAATCCGTTGCAGATTGAACCAGGATCTTTCGTGGGATTGACCTCTCTTCCCAAGCTGTAAGCAAAGAGTTATGCCCTGGCGAAGATGCCCTTTTGACCAGAGAGAGATAAATAGCTCTGTTTTTAAGACAGCTATTTCAATGTACTACCATGACATTGACGAGAAGCACACATGAGAATTAATCTTCCTCAGTACACATCTACAAGCAGCTCTTTTTTGTGCCTCCATTTCTCAGTTTCCATGTCCATTTAACTTCTGCCGTTTAATTAATTTCAATGCAGAAAAACACTACAGCATGCGCAGCCATAACTTCAAAACGAAGGCGAATTGTACATTGCAGTAACCCACATGTTTTTGGAATCTGCATATGTCAAGCTTGAAAATGAAACCAAGATCAACAAGAGAGACCTTGCAGTAAATGTTGATCAAATATTTTCACAAAAAATGATAGATCTGACGCTAAATGAAAAGAGTTTATGTGCAAAAAAGGCAAAGAGAAGGTGTGCAGGTTTGTCCAAGAAGCTGAAAATCAGCAGAGTAGAGTATTGGGAAGCACGGTCCTCTGCAATGCATAGGTGAACAGGGTATGAAATGTCTGGCCCAGAGACCATGTGCTCCAACAAGGCGATTCTGCCTGGACGGTGTGACCAAGATCGAAGCACTCACCAGCGAGCAAGAAAGAATGGCAGGAGCGCGCATGATGAAAGGCCATGCGTCAGCGGCCAGAGTACGGACGAAGAAAATGGCGAACACCCCAGGGCCCGGCGAGCTGGTATTCATTCATTCATTCTTACAGTCAGAGAGAGAGAGAGAGAGGCTAAGGTAGCAAGAAACTTACTGCAAATGCTGGCACTACGAAGCCCAAAGAAACGCGGTCCATTCTCAATAACTGTGTGTTGTTGTTTCTTATTGGGCATTCTTGAGGCAGATGCTTGAGCAAATCATTCGCAACGGCCGTGCAAGAATACCCACGCACACCAGTTGACGAGCTGTTCTCACCGACCGCCGCTTTGCGAAAAGATAAATGAAGTAGCAGACCTCGCTCTCCTCCCCCCTCCCCCCGCACTCGATGTCAGCCTGGCAATCGTGACTTTAGGGGAATTCACAGTCGGGGCCAGACTCGTACGTCCAGCTCTCCCACTTTCCTACGCAGAATGTGCCGAACATCATCCTTTCCTCCGGCTGGCACTCAACCAGCACATAACTGAACAGAGTGACAGCTCCGTCCCCTGCCTATCTCGGCCCGCTTGTACATGTACGTAACAGGATGGACAGAAACCAGCGGCAATTCTTCAAACAGCGTCCTCGATTCCGCTGGAAACTAACCATGGCGTTTGAAGAGTTGAAAGACCTGTTTTTCTCGCCTACTGAAACAACCACAAGACCGTAACACACTGCCTGGCGTCGCAACCATTCAATTCCAGCATGTAAACGCAGCGTTTCGGGCTACGATTTACACCGCCCAGGCTGAATTCCCTTGTTAACCTCAGCTGCTCTAGGAAGAGAAGTTCTCGATAGGGAACATTGCTTGTCTGGCCTTCCTGTTGGGCTGGGTGGCTGGGCTCTCAATGATCAAGTAAAAACAGTGAATATCATCTTCACACGCCGTTTTTGAGGAGGCAACCAGCGTCATGTAATTGTCTGTGTGGCCTGGCAACGAGGTTGAAATGGCTGAACATATAGCTCACTGCAGAATGACCACGAGGGATGCTGAGATATTGAAGGACGCTCAGCTGCACCTCAGCTGTCAATTGATGGAGGAACTACCCTTAATGCAGCGTCACGCACTCCATCGTATCGTGAAGGGCCGTGCCTCTGGGTGACTAACTGGTCTGCATTTGCGTGATTTTTCAGGCGCTCAATTTCGTGACCAGCTGGCCATGTGATACCACAGTCCAGACCTTATTGAAGGCTGAATCACAAGCCGCAGCCATCGCATAATGCTGGAACGTCGGCCGGTTGATAGTGTTAGTGCTAAGGGCGGTCTCGTGAAGAGGGGCCATACGACATCCGTTACAGCGATGGCAGGCTAGCTGATCTGGCGTAGGAAGGTATTTGAGTGGAGCTTATCGTTGTTTCCGAAAACGGAAAGCAAGGGAGGCCAGTGCTGTGGGTGGCAGTTTCTGACAATCAGATCGTTAATGCTCACCCACCCACCAACGTTCCAGCTAATCTCTCATGAAAAGCCATTGTGAAACTTGCAGCTTCTCTCTAAAAGATGAAATATCCCTGATCTGTTGAGGAGTTCCACGCTTTGTGTGCTCCAAAATGCTGTGCTGCCGGGAAAATACGTCAAAAGCGACGAGTCTGTCAACTTACGAGAAAGTGGGAGAAGCCCTTTTCAGGCCTGATGGCTTGTCTGAGTGCAAACTCAGTTTGCTATTATTTGTTCCATCTACTTTCGTCTCTGGAGCACTCATTGCTGTACTGGCGGCCTTGGTTTAACAGAGTGCACTGCCGTTGGTGCTGGGCATCAGCTCTAGTAGTAGTACATTATTTTATCTTATTTTATTTATTCGTTTTTCGTTTTCTTCTGGGAGGCTCGTCATCATTTTTGTACATTTTGTAAAAATGTGTTGATTTGTCTTCCTCATGGCTTTGTTGGCCTCTTTCACTCTCCTGTAAAATCAGTTTCTATATATTTTCCTTGTTTTGTTAACCTTTTATGGACGGACCAGTCAAAAATCAATCGCCGGTGATCGATGATGTAATTCGATTATATCCAGTTGATTTTGATTGATTCCCTGCTGTAGCTGGTAGGGAGAGCATTGACTGGGTATGAGGGAGCTGAAATTGACAAGAAAGGTTGAGGTCATGGTAGGAAGTTTTCAAGCAGTGGAGCTCCGAAGTTGTTCGACCACCATCGAGTTTCGCGCAGTTTTTTCCTCATTTCCCGCCAAACCATAAAAAATAGTCTTGCACTCTTTTGGGCGTTGGACAACGAGGAAGCTCTCAATCTCTTGTTCGACGACGATGCTGACCTTCCTTCAGTGTTTGGCAGCAGCACGGAGTCGTCCATGATGTCTTCGAGAGAAGAAGAAGACCTACACTTGGCGTTGGATGGCTGTGAGGTCGAGAGCGACGAGGATGACGATCCTGGGTTGCCTTCTGATGGAGAAGTGTCCTCTGACAAAGATACTTTTGTGGAAGCTGGTCGTGGGCAAGCACGAGGCCGTGCTCGAGGTCGATGGCATGGAGGGAGAGGTGCGCTGCGAGGTCGTGGTGGCGGAGCTCGAGGTAGGGGTCGTGGTCAAGGCGCAGGCAGAGGAGGAGGTGCGGACAGAAGACAAGGTGCGCTGCTCGCGGTCATGGTGGTACTGTTCACGCTGGTCACGCTGGTGGAGTACAACCGCCATCCGCAGCCAAAATCTTGGGAAGAGATTGACAATGCACCTCTGCACGACTTCGAATTCACGCCTACCCGCCAGCCTGGTGCTCATCTACGTGAAAGCTTCGACCCAGCCAGGGAGATGGACATTTTTTTAAAATATTTTTCACTCCTGCCTTGATGCTCTCCATATCCATGTTCACCAACATCTAGCTGCAGCACACATCCTTGGCAACTCCTACTATGCTCAAGCTGATGGGTCTTGGAAGGACACAGATGCTGATGAGATGTTCAAGTTTTTTGGTCTGATCATCTATTTTGGCCTGGTGGGAATTCCTGATGTCAGTTGTTATTGGAGTACCAAAACACTGTATAATGGGTTGTGGGCGAGGAGGAGGATGTCCCGGGACAGATTCTAGGCACTCAAGTACCATTCTAAAAACTTGAACTGCGAGCTGCTCTTCTCTCCCATGGTACCTGCCAATGGGACGATAATCTGACGGTATAATTTACCACATGTGAGCTCTCGCCCGTGTTTTGGTCAACATTTCTTTAGAATGTTTCAACCATTGCACATTTTCCGTACTCTTTGGAGCAAGATCTTTCCAAAGATATATGGGTTGTCACACAAAACATGAGTGGTTGTGAAGTTATGGGGCATGCACGAGAACTTTTACGATTTCTGTCATACAAATTAATCCGTCCATAAATTAATATTAGGTGTTATCATGCGTTACATGAGTGTCTCCATGTAGAAGACCAATCAGAGGCCGGAATTTGCTGGTCCAAAATATCCGGTTTTCCAGGCTTTAAGCAGGCGGTGGACTGTGGTATCATTACTCACCCACTTTTTTCTGAGAAACGAGCTTGGGCAATAATTGATTGGTGATCGCGCTCTGTACAATACCAATTTGAGTACGAAGCATGAGGCCTGAAGTTTAGCTTGCTATACAATGTTAGGAAATGGCACACACGCTTGCTCTCACCTGTCATCATCACTTCACCTGTATCCATGGCAATCGCCATTTCATGGCTTGGCGCGTGCATCACTATGCCTATACATCCATGGTGTACACATCTCTGTAGACTCACTGTAGACATCTCGACTAGTCGGCCGTCACCACACTATCTGTAATTTTCTTCGCTGAGCTGCAAGACTAGCATAGGGCAATTTTCTTATGAAAAGAAAAAGAAGTACTATAGACTGAGCAACATTTCAGAGCAGCAGCAGCCGAATGGCGGCTATTGGATAATGGCCGCAGGGACGGTAAGGTGGTTTTCCTTGCACGGTACGTCTGCTGGTCAAATTTACTCGGTGAGCCGGTAAGATGCTGTTGCTTTTGACGGGTTGTCGCTCTCTGAAGGTGTTGAGCTAGGAACTGCGAGTCTTCATCTTAGGAAATCCAGAGCGTTGGACAGTGCCATTGTTCAGTTGAAGGAGTTTTGGAAGGCACGTGGTCCCGAAACGGGAAGAAGGCCGATCAATTGAAGGGCTAAGGTTGTCATCGCTATTTCCTTTCAAATAAAACACTGTTGGTTTCAGAAAATAAATTTGAGTCCGTCTGAGAGAACTCATGAGAGGCAGCAGAGAAAGATATAAAAATTAAAGAAAAAATCCCTTGGCGAATAAACGTTTTTTCTTTCGAGCTTTATATGGACCTGCTTTTCATCTGCAATACTGGACTGAGTAAGACGTACAATATCGTTTCGGCCTTGCTTTATATTGTCTGAACCTGTGCTGTGATAAGCAAGCAAGCAGAGCGAACGTAAATGGGGATGCCACAGCAACGATAGAGCTTCGACAGTAGCACTGCAACTCTGGTACTGAGCAGGTTTTTCCGACAGTCACTGTGTTGTCCTGGACCTCAATTGGCTGGAACGGTATCTCTAAAACTTGAAAGAAGGATTTTTTCCAAAAGGCTTTCTTCTAGGAAACGTGCTACGAAGATGGAGAACCAATGGCAAAGTCGTTCTTGCTCATTACGCTTTTTTTTCATTTATTGCTCAATATTGCTACATATCTGTGACATATTTTATTCTAGCCTGGTTGGTCCTGATCTAAATACTTCTCCTTTTTCTCAGTTGTATTTCAAATAAAAGAAAAATTGTATGTTCCAGGCATGCTTATGTCTATATCTGCTTTTCTATGTTTTAACATGTTATGGTGCTTCTGTTTTGGAACCTGGTTTGGCACAATGCCTTAACGCTTACTGGCTCAGTTCAGCAATTCTGAGCAGCACATTGTTGTTGAACATCAGTCAGGGATTAAATACAGCAGGAAGTGCATATCAAGGCCATGCTGATAAAATAGAGAAATCCCTGTCCGAACGTGTCTTGTTCATGCGCAGAATAATCCCAGGTTTAAGTGTGTCGTGTTTCTGTCTTGACTGTACAGAATGAATGAAGATGAATAGAAGGGAAAAAAGGTTAGAATGTTTCCTGTTTCTGCACAGAATGCAGCAAAGGTGCACATGTGAGAGGGCCATGCATCGCGCAAATTTTTCCCAACAAGATACACCGCCAACGTTGGAGGTCACAAACGCTTTCAATGGCTGACCTTGACTATTTGGAGTGAAAGGACCAGTTATCTGGTAACTGGGAGCACGGAATGGCAGCAAGCCTCTTTTGAGGTCTGGGTTGGCAGGCAGCCTGTGAAAAGGCGCAGCCAGGACGTTCCGCCACAATCTTTGCTCACTCTCGAGGTTACCACTTACCACCCAGCTTATGTACACAGGCGCTTCGCAAACGTTCCTTCTTCCGTCTGAAAAGAGTCCGAACTTGCATAAACGTTTCCGGCTACCACAACCGGTGGGCCGATACAGTGGCAGGCCTTTGGCATGGCAAGGAGCAAGCTACACGAACAAATCACGAGTGGAAACGCCAAGAGAAAGAAGGTCAAAAGTCGCCCAGAGCAAGACAAATCAATCCTGTAAGCATCAACTGCGGGCAGTGCGGACAGGCCGGCTTTCCCCAATGGACTCCATTGCCAGCAACCCGGCAATACCAGCTCGTGACCCGGGCTTCGTGGTCGTCCACTAAGCTAAGACTGACTTCAAGTCTTTGGGTTTTACCTAAATTACTTTGGCCATTCATTTTCCGCTTACCGGAAATTTGAATAAATAGGAATAAACAATCAATGCAATGAAGCACTGGCATCACTTGAAAAACGGACAAGAGCCAAGGGCGTGTGCACGCATGCACGGGCTGGCTCGACCGGGCCTGGGCTCGAGGCCAGCCATCTACATGTATACGCACACCATCGTCCGCGCGGGCGCGTATACCTATCCTGTAATATCCAAAAATATTCAATCCCGCAATGGAATTGCCACTTTTCATATATTTCTTTACATAAACTCCAGCAGCTTAGCGTAAACTCAATCATAAAAGAATAAATTGCTGAAATTGCGTAAGCAAGGAAATAACAGGTGGATTAGTGATTCTACGAGAAAGAATAAACCAAAAGAGCACAAAACGGCATTTTCATTCCTGAAACAAGCAGCAAGAACAACAATCAGACATTACCAATATGATGGTTAGGTGAAAAGGAAAAATGAATGGTTTCATTGTCCTCCGGTACATAACCTGCATGATCAAATACCCAGTGTCAAGGATCTTCCGAAGAGAACCTACGTGCGTGCCATGGAAGGCAATGTGCCAGTTCTGAAACACACGGTGAACTTCCTCAAACCGTGCTTCCATTCTGAGCAGTAGAGAGAGAGAGAGAGAGAGAGAGAGAGACGGGGTAGAAAGACGGAGAAGATGGAGACGGAGAAAGGCAAGTGATGGGAAGCCTCAGACCTGACCGCATTTTTCACTTTGATTATGTTGCATAGTGCCGGCCTGAAGGTTAGTTAAGGCAGGACCCCCCTTTGGAGCGTCAAAATGGTCATTTTTCGATTTTTGGCATCATCTCACAGCAGAGAAGGGGAGGAACATCTCAGCGAAAACCAGATGGAAAAATGTGAAGGGAAGGGTGAAAAATCGGCACTCAAAGGCCGGCCGAATCAAATTACGCTGTTTTCTCAGTTTTGCGCGTGTTGACCTCTCACAAATTTAACTCTGGCTAGGATTGTCGTTTGGCTATGAAATTTGGCATGCTTACTCCTTAGGCATTTTTCTACATATTTTTTAATTTCCATTTGGTTCCCACAATATGGCTGCAAACGCGATCAAATTGCGGCAAAGTACGGTGTCGTTCTTGCAAGACCCATAATTTTCCTCTGAGGCAAAATCTGGAATATCTGTAGTAAACGTTTGTAGATGAGGCCTTTAACTCACCAGTAACAGCTGTGAAAACATCATGGGTCATGGCTGGTGTTCGGAAAATTCGCTCGAAGAGGAGGCATTTACCCCGGATTTTTCACATTTTTGCGGTTTTCCCTACCTTTCCACTGGCCTATACCTAAAGATGGTGATTTTTGAAGAGCATTTGAACCATCTTTCAAACAAAAACAAACGCTTGAAGATCCATGCAGTATTACCAAAGTTAGCCTCCAGGAGTTATGAAATTCAAAAGAGAAATGTTGATATGCTGTGGTTTCTATAGCAACCATCCACGGTACCTAGCGCGTTGTCATCACGTATGCCTGTGTGTATGGTCTTTGTTCTCCCTTGCTCTCTGTATCCCTCCTTGTGTTTGAAGGTCTGCAACTTGTAGTGTTCCCATAGCTCCTCCTTTCACGAGTGTGTTCTTGGGCTAGTGTAGCTTATCTTAACTAGACAGTATAGCAGATTATGTTTCATATTGCGGGCTTGGAGATTGGTTAAGACAATAAAATTGAAGAGAGAAAAAGTCATGTTAAAATGCCTACAATAAGCCTGAGAAAGGAAGTCAGGGCATAGGGATGGCTGAACCTGCGGCATCAATATTTATTATGGACCATTTGTCTGGCACAGCAAGAGCGGCCCAAACTAGACCATTGTCCCTAAGCTAACTCAACCGGCAGAGCGGTCTAGATTGCCTCCTCGACTTTGCTGGGCAATGACAGGGCAGGTTCAAGCCTGGTCCATCCTCTAGATGGCAGACCCGCAAAATCAAAACCTCCACGGAATTCTTTCTCCGCAAAGTACAGATGTGACTGCGATACCTAGCGAATAGTAGGGCGACTCTTGTCTGCTAGGCAATTTGGTGCCGCAGGTTTGACTCCTGGTCTCGGAGCGGACAATGAGGGTCCTTTAATTTTCTTTAATCAGTGGGCAGAAGATCCTCAGGCCTGTTGTGAACTTACTTCAGCGCAAAGCGGCACCAACCTAATGGTACTGCGTACAGACTGGGTGGATTCCCCCGGCTGTAGTATGCCTTGTCACCGCGGAGCTTGTGACACTGCGTGCAGTAGCACTGGTCAAACTTTTCGTTGAAATAGCACTCTGAAAGCAAGGCGAGGAAGACAAGTAGAAGTGAGCAGGTTTATTTCCCAACTTGTACCACTGGCTGTGTCCGACTAGGTTTGATGCCTGGTCAAATGGACTGCCGAGAGTAGAAAGGAAGAAACAAATTGATTTGGGCTTGAGGGCTTGACACCAAGGGAGAGTAGGTGGTATTACGGCTGTGAGCCCTAAGCAAAGGAATACGGGCAATGGAAGTGATCAATCGAAAAGCTTGAGAAAAGGAAACAAATGAGCGTTGGGGTATTTCTTTACACACCTGGAAGACGTTGACTCCTTATGAATGCTGCACACCTTTGCCACACAGGACATTTATGTCGAGCCTCCCCCTCTGGCAGTCCTGACAACTCTCCAGGTAGCCCAGCTGTTGTCATGGTACCACTTCCAAGTTTACCATTCTTGGAGGGTCCACTGAGCTGAAAAGGCAGACACATATATGGCATAGCTTAAAATAGAAAGATAACCACCAACTGACAATGTAAGCAACCTTCAAAGCTGGCATACAGACATTTGCAAAACCAAGGACTAGGTCATATCTAAATGCTGCCAATATTTTGAAAATTTCCAGTTGGGTGATTTCATATAATATTGATGGTTTCAATCAAAATGTTCATGTTCGTCACAAAGGTCTGATAGAAAGGACGATAAGTGCATTCAAAGATCCTCTTTGAGCAAGGGTAGGCAGTGAGGAGCAAGCAAACGTCACTGCAGATGGACAAAAGGTGCATCGCTCGTTCACAGACTGCTACGACTGATAGAAGAGAAATTGCAGGTGAGTGGAGGCTGCAGCAGTCATGCGGCGGGCAAGCAGTGGGCAAGCGAAAGCGTCAGGGCGCAAGCTAGGGCAGCAGAGGGTGATTGTCGGCTGAGGAGCACAAGCCAAGGCGTACATCTAATGTCCTGGGCAAAAGAATGGATGAAGGGTGCATCATCTTTCGATTGCACACCGCTCCAACCAGTCGAAGACCATTATGGACGAGCGAAGGCTGCGGCAGGCAAGCAGCGAGCTAGCGAAAGCAGCAGGGGACAAGCAAAGGCAGCAGCGAGTGATTGTTGGCACCAGAGGATGAACGAACGCATTGATCAAAATGCTTAACGGGTTAGAACGAACTAGAACAATTCAATTGATCCGTTTAATTCTTCTAGATAATGTCCGACAACCCTTCCATGGCCTAGTTCATCCATTGATTTAGATCAACATCGGGCACAGATTAAAGTTGATCAAGTGCAGTCAAGGATTTTGATAATGTTTTACATACAGAGCTGACGGAGAGTAAGCAATAATGTTGCTTTTCAGAATACTCAGATGGAGAGAATGATACATACAGTGGAGGATGCGCTTGAGGAAGCTGCCGCTGGCGTTGGTTGTGATGAACATAAAAAATGACGAAACATGCATGAAACATTAAATGGCAATACATAGTGTTTGAAACTCTCAGTCGAGGTTTGTTTGAACCTCTCAGTGGAGGATTTGTCAGGAGATAGAGCCAACGCTAATGTGAGCATAAAGCCAGAGGCAAAGACGAGGGCTTTAGGGAAACATTTACGGAAATCGATTCTTCCCAATTAAATCAAGTCCAATGGTTTGATTGGCTTAGATTTTTCAATGTAGCTCACTGCTGCTGTTTACTCATTGATTCAAGATAGTAGTTTGGCAGACTGATTTCCAGTATCAAACCAAGCAGCTCATCTTCAATTTTCAACTCCACTTTACCAGATTCAATGGAGAGTGGATTACCTTTGCATAGTTTAGTTCAACGGGAAGCAAAGCTGATGAGGGAAAGCTCAACATTTTGCCATGAAGGCTTCTTCAGGAGAAAGCATATCGAAATGTTTGACTGGCCAGGGCGAACTTTACGATCCGGGAACTGCGCGGCCGCGAAATCATGTGTGCACCT
>JAOWAR010191401.1:0-15531 GCA_028571005.1 Clathrina lutea | reverse complement strand
TCTTGGGTCTCTCTTTTGTTTTGACTCGAATTGTCTCTGTTCGCTCTCGCTGTTCTGTCAGTGGGTGACGGTTACAGCTACTGGGTGTACTGCACGACCTGTGGGTGCAGTCGGAGGATGTTTGCTGACCCTGGAAAGTTACTTCCCAGTTCTTCTTTTCCTGGGCCGTTTGTCTTTGTGAATGGCACCGAATGGCGAAAGGAAGGCACAACTTGATCCCGCGGCGCCCAGGCTAGTTTGCCGCCCCCCTTCCCGCGGACGTTGGCTGGGTTTGTGGTAGCAGGAAAGAATTCTTTTTTCTGGTTTCCACCTATCTACTCTCAACAGTAGAAAACGGATTGGCTTGCTTTGGACGATGATTTACCTCGCTCTCGCTTTTGCTTACCAGGTATTTCTTGTCGCTTGGCACAACTCATTGATTATGTCTTACCGTTCGAATTTGAAGATTATCTTTTTTAATTCTTATTTTTCCGCAAAAGCAACCGGCCACTCCGCACAGGCAACCGGCCGCATAGTCATAATAAGCAACCGGAGGATCGACACCCCAGAGAGCAGATTACTTTTTTGGTCACCAACTCTTACTATGAGCACTTCAAAGAATAAAGTGGTGAGAAACACTTTTGACAAAGTCTCTTGAATGTTGAAATTCTTTCCAACGTCTCCCTAGTTCTCCCTGAGACAACGTCATTTCTAAAGCGATAACTTGGGAGAGAATCGAAATAAAATTTCCTTTCCAGTCACCTTTTTTTCCTTTCCAAATGCAGTCTTCTTACTCGGTGTTAAACATTGTATCATCAGGTCAATGTACCGCAAAAGTTTTGAAGTCTTTTGAAAGCTTCGCCCTATTATTTCCTACCTGGTACAGCCAAATTTCTACCCTTCCGGAGGCACAGAAATGCACTGACAAGGGCTGAAAGCAGAACACTTTTTTGGTCACTATGTCTTCTTCTCACCAACAAAAATAATAACGAGGTGAAAAAACCCTTCGGACAAGGTCTCTTGAACATTGAAATTATCTCCAACTTCTCCGGTGTTCCCGCTGAATATTTAGGGTAAATGATGTCATGTCTAAGGCCAAAACTTTGGAGAGAATAAAACAAAAATTGATTACTCTTAACCTTTTTCCTCCCTACGATCCCATGTCGGAAAATACTTTTTGTTAGCCATTTTAGATGCCCTATCAGCACAATTTTGACTGCTTTTGTGTTGTGCCCCTAATTGACATGGGAACTCAACTAAAAAAGGAACTGGTGAGAAGATTTTCTCTTTCATGGCAGTTTACGAGGCTTTCAGAATATGGCCAAACTTGGGCACTCCTTCGACCCAAGAATAGCCTGCTGTATCGCTACTTACATCCACTGCTCAGCACACCTTTCAAATCACAAGAATAGCTCTAGTGTGCAGCTATTTCTGACGGAAAGCCTTTGAAAACATCTCATCCATAGGAAGCTATGTGGTATAAGTTGCCTTAGATGATCCCGCATGGGAACGTTGGGAACACCGCGCACATAACTACGCTAAATACCAGAAACATGTTATCCCTTCAGACAACATTGGAAAATGCATCTTCCTGTGTCCCATTCCAGTTTTATTGCAATAAAAATGATTTTCCAGAATTTGCCTTTGAAAATCTTTAGACGAGTGGGACAATTTTTGAGGTTGCTATGGTTACCCCATCAACTCTAAGATAGAGTTCAAAGCCCGCACATTTCGATCTATTAATCATTCCAGATGGCATCCAGGTGTCTTGTACTACTATAGCTGCAAGGACAAACTTAACTGATTCACTGTAACCTTGACCTTGTTGCGGGTCTTCTGTTATTCCTACCTGTTGATTTGTCCAGCCTGGCCCACAATCATAAAGTTTCTTAGAGGGTTAGAAATTGGGCTTGGGATACGGTCAAAGAGTGTGTTTGGCTCTTTTCCAGTGGCCAGTTCTGGTGCTTTTTACCAATCTGATCGGCCAAGAAGGCAGAGCCAGACTGCCAGATGCCTGTGAGTATGTCACTGTGGAGCAGGAACCTTGTCGAACGAAGTTGCTGTGCTGCTCTCGGTGTCTGGAGATAAGTCAGTTGGTAGCGATGTCCAACAATTCCATGAAGAGGGCTTAGAAGGCGAAGACACTTTTGAGCCAGCAGGCGAGCTAGATTTGGAAGATATAAGGGATGAAGAATCTCAAGAGGAAACTGCAGATCCACCAGAGGCCAAACGAGTGAAGGACACCCCGAAATAGAGTTAGAAGGCTGATTTTCAGGGCGACTTGCCTTCCAGTTCAGTTACCTCGAAAAAGGTTGCTGAGCTGTTTCCTGACCTTCTACACATGTCCCAGTTCATTCTTTGGCAAGAAATGTTCAGCCATGCCATAGCCGATCTGTTCATGAAGCACAGTCGTCTCTATGGAAAACGGGACAAAATTGACCACCAGTTTACCATTGACCGAATGGACCTCGCTCCCTCTCTTGGTGGGATTCTTTTTTCAGGCTACCACTGCCTCCCAAAGGGGAAGGACGTGTCTAACCAGCCTGATCTTGGTGTTGACATTATCAAGTCAGCGATCAGCCGAAAAAAGTTCCAGACCGTGAAAGGGTATCTCCACCTGACTGACAACCATGACCTTGAAGACGGCCAAAAGGTCGCAAAGATTGCACCTCTCTACGATAAGCTCAACTGTGGCCTCGTCAAATTCGGAATTTTCAATGAGCAGCTGTGGGTCGACAAAGCTATAGTACCATACTTTGGTCGCCACAGTGCAAAAATGTTCATTTGTGGCAAGCCATACTGGTTTGGGTAAAAGGTATGAGCCTAATGTGGCGAAAGCTGCTACCCATACCACCTGAAGATATACACTGGGAAGGAGCCCCGGAAGCCGATTCTGCCATTGGGCACAAGAGTTGTAAACCAGATGGTCTCTATCATTCAGAAACATTCAACTGTTGAAGATCACAAGATCTTCTTTGATAATTTCTTCACCAGCCATACTTTGCTGCAGTCTCTTCGGAAGGAAGGAAGGAAGGCTGTTGGCACAAAGTATCGAGTTTATCTGCCGGCAACGGGGAACTTTTCGATCCAGGAACTCAAGCATGCGCATGGTCTCTGCGAAATTAGGCTAAATGATGTGTGCACCTCTTAGCGCGACATGCGTGGCCGACTGGATCGCCACAGTCCCTGCTGATCACTCGCGCTGTCGTGGTAAAAAAAGAACTCGTCTTCCTGACATCGCTTTGTCTCCGAGGAAGCACACGGACGCTTCGGAGCCGACATACTGATTTGCTAAACTATGCAATGAACAGAAATGGCAGCTGAGCTGTGCGCACTCACAAAGAAAAATGCAAAGGCTCAAAGATTTCCCCTCAAGAGTTCTGGGCATCGAAGTGGCGTACGATGGCTATCGTCGATATCCAAAGAAGAAACCAGCGGAAACCAAGACGTTGTGGGCACGTGTTTCACACCTTGAGGTACTTGCAGATCTCAACCATAGTATGGCGACCGCTAATCGTGAAGACACAAGCAGCGCCACATGTCGCGGTCATTATGGAGGCAACCACTGTTGCTCGTCGAGATATCGGCTCATTTCAGCCTTCAAATGCCTCCTCAGCACCCCACCGAGGATGAATGGTGAGCAAGCGGGAAGGAAGCTTGCACAAGGGACATGTAGGGAGCACAGCAAGATCATTGGGCAACATGGACCTCTAGTAGTGCCTATCCTTCTCACAATCTTCTATGGTGAAGAAAGCTTTCTAGAGGTCTGCCTGGACAGCTACGGGGAACTCATGAAACATGATAAGCATGCCAGTGGGGTTGGGTATCAACGATGGACCTGGGTAGACCATGTCGTTTAAAGAGCGTCTGCCCCTTGACGCTGAAGACGCATTGAAAACCACATGCTATTTCGCTGCTGTTGCTTCTTCACGAATGACGGCGTGATGTGGATTGTAGTACCCCTCACTCTCTCTGTAGGGCTCCTCTTCAATCGCACCCACCTGACTGTACTCTATCCGGATAACATTGTCATACTCTCGCGTTTCCCACTGGCGTTCAGGTAAGACAGGAGCTTCTTTGCCATCACAGCAGATTGGTGACGGTTGTCGTCTGGTTTTTCGGTGCCTCGTCACAACAAACAACCATCGAAGCCGTCTTGTTAAGAGGAAACAACTGGCAGGATGTCAGGCTCCTGCCCAAGGGCTCCTCCATGTGCTAAAAACGCTTGATCTTTTCCTCGGCCTTTGGTGCCTACAGGGCCGCTCCTGATGTTCTGGCGTCTTGCTCTGCGTCTCGTCGCTCACGCTTGCCAGACAGTACCCAACCAATAGCTGTTTGCCACATAATTTCCCTGTTCACCACCTAATAGGCGAGAAGCAACTCACTAACCACCTCAGCTCCTAGCAACAGGTGGATTTCTGCTGGTCTGGAATCTTGGCTGTCCGTCAAAGTGACTCCTTGGGCTCTCCAGCGTTCGCAGAATTCGCTAGGTACTGGTTCCATGTGGAACGCTAGAAGTTCTCGTTTCCATGCTGCAACCGTGACGGGAGCCCCACTGGTCATCTAGTGGAACTTATAACTCGCCATCTTCTGCACCACCAGCATGTGGCCTAATGAGATGATGGTTACCTCCTGCATTTCCAGCTGCTTCGGCTCTAAAGCGTGCATGAGAGCCGCCATTGAGAAGGATGCCTGTGCTCCCATATCCAAGAAAACACACACCTAGACCTTGGTTCGCTACGTTCTACCGCTCACTTCCACAACAGCCGTTATCACCTGCGCAGCATGCCTAGTGTGAACACCGGTGTGACATCCACATAGGCGCTGATCGTGCTTTCCGCCAGTGGTGATTCCTCAGTGGCATCTCCCCACTGCATCTCCGGAGCTGGTGGCTCTTGGTCCTACTGGTTGTTGATGGCAATGTCCCATGCAAAACCGAATGGTGCTTCCTTTCACACGTGGTGCATCGTGTGCGTGACCTGCATTTGCTAGCACGATGGTTTTGTTTCAGGCAGTTCCAGAACAAGCTGTTCTTCATAGGCAACTCCTTCTGCTCGTCAGCTAGCAGCGCTAGCTTCTTCTCTGCCTGGTCGCATGGTACGCTGAAGCACTGAGTTGTGCTCAGACCGCTGCTGATTGTCTTTGTCTCATTAAGGCAAAACTTGGGCATAAACTTTGCTGTCTCCGGCTCCGCCTTTGCCTTTGGCTGACTGGCAACAAAACTTGCGGCGTCCGCTCCACTAGGGACTGACTTGGCGAAATCTCTTAGGCCAGTGATCTTGCCCTCATGAGCCTGCTCACCCCACTGCAAATGCAGACTACTAGCAGCTTTCCACCCAGGTGCTGCCTCAACTCCGGGTTCGTTAGGTGACCCTCACTCTTCAGGAGCTCCATAGTCGACACGACATTCATCACGGCATATAACATGTCGATGAGGCCGGTCATGTCTCCCTCGCGTGGAGCCGCCCGGGCTTTGGCCTTCTCTATCATCAACTGCAGTATGAAGTCGGGTATTCCGAACCGGCTCTCTAGCGGGCCGATCCCTCTTTTCATATTTCCCGGCAGGGCCGTCAACGCCGTGACCGTCTCCCGGGCCTTGGCTTTGAGAGCCTTTCTCAACCTGGCCATATTCTCGGCATCCGAAAAGTTACACTCATCAGTCGAGAAACAAAACAGCTAGATAAAAACCGGCCAATCCCCCGGCTCACCCGAAAACGACGGAAGCTCTTTGCTTGCTAGGGCTTCCCTTACCACCAACCTTCGCAAAGATTCGTCGATCTCTCGAGGAGGCGGGCTCAACTTTGCGATAGCGTCACTAATGGTCGTGGCCGGTTGATCCCTCGCTTTTCGGTCATGGTCATCCTGACTCTTTTCCGTGCCGTCATTTACCAGCCTCTACAGCCGCTTGTGTGACCTTCGGTGTTGCGCTATCGCCTTGCTCTTTCAGCGGTTTGATTTCATTTTGCAAATTCTTCGAGTTGAGAGTGAAAGCTTTGGATCATTTGTCAAACGGACATTTCCGAACCCTCGGGTCTCCGATTTCGAGGCGTTGAAGAAAACCGTGGCTTTGGGCCTGAACCTGGCTCTGCCGTGGCCTGTACGTCACGTGCGTCATGTCGAGGCCGGTATACTTCCGACAGGACATCCGGTACCGTAGACGCCGGGTGCTCGTACTCTGCATACGCACCTATCCTATATCGAGCTTACTTTTTTCAAGATTCTCATTATAACTCCTTACTGCGTCAGCACTATGCGCTTCTTGCCGCTCGTATTAAGCTGGCTTGGCTCATCATGACTCAGCGCACTGACACCGGCATCTGTGCGGTGCGTGGGATCACCAAGACAAGTGGGATACTGAGTGTGCGGTATTTGTTGAGAGACCAATCGAAACTGAAACTTCTTAAGTATTCTTCCCCGGTTTCCAATTCTGGCTTATAACACACATCTCCGCGTTATGCCATGCTCTTGCTCTGCAACTCTGGCCTACAGTCTGCATCTTAGTGAAACAAATCTTCATCGCCCACATCTTGGTCCAGCTCCCAATCCATCAATAACTCACCATCTGTATCATGGAGTAAGGCGGCTTCTGTGTGCTCTTCTTAATTCGCGCGCACTTCGTTCTCAGCGCGCTCTCGCCTGAGCTTAGCGTGTGCGAACTGTTCTCTCAGCGCCGGCAGCCTTGCTCTCGACGTTCCGGTAGGCTCCCACCCATAGCGCTTCGGGGGGCAAGCCTTTCTACTCCTCTCAAATCTCCTCCTCCTTGCTCATCAGCCCTGCCTAGCTTTCCTGGCACGGTCGCCAAAATGTTCCGTGTCTAGGCCCTCAATTACGAACGCTCGGGTCCCAGAAGCCCAAGGCAACAGACCATGATACTCATGTCCTTTTCAAAAAGTATAACCCAACACAAGTCACGGACAAGGTAAGGACACAACCGACTGAGAGAGTATCGGAGAGAGAGTGACGTAAGCTAGCCCTTTCTCATGATACTGGTCCGTGACAAGTAAACATATGCAACCAAGAACGAGTCATTATGGAATCTTTCATCTAGCCAACAACGGAGCCCGGAACCTGAGATAAGAAACATTGGTGTCATTGAGGATACCGAGCATGAATTATTGCGCTTCTTGGGTCAGCTTGCAGCGAAGAAAAGCTGTTTTCCTGGTGGATTCTGGCTCTGCACGTGCCCTTGTTTCACAAGACTTCGTGGAGAAATATCTACTGAGAACGAATTCCTCCGGCAAGGACTTTAAATTCAGTTACTCTGGCAGATTGCAGTACAAGTCGCAAGAAGTTTGCAAAAACAGTAACCCTAACGCCAGCAGTGGGGGAATTCGAAAAAAACTGTTCCTTTTCTGTGTTTGTCCAGAACAAGTGTGATGCCATTCTTGGAAAGCAGCGAGCCTGGCTGACCCACAGTAACCCATTGTTCGACATTCGTACGAATGAGATGAAGATTCTACCCGACCAAGGACAGGGACCCAAGCCTGAAGTGGGCATCAATCAGAACCGTGAGACCGTAGCACCTCGGAGAGTGGAACTAAACTTTGTCTATGGAAAGCAGGCTTGTCATGATTTGAGGAAGAGTGAACAAAGTTTCCTAGCATGGGTTACTCGAGCTGACCCTTTAACAAGCAGCCCAGACGTTACAGGAATGATTGACCCCTCGTCAGATACCGATAATGAACAGACGAAGAAAATGGCCAATTTGCGGAAGGATTTTCATGACGCGCTCCCGAATGATCTTCTATCTCAGCTGCCACCGCAGAGAGTGGTGATCCATGACATTGACCTTGAACAAGGAGCAGCACTTCCGTCTTAACCACCGTATCGGCTCTCCCAGCCTGAGATGGATGAGCTACAGACAGAAATCAGCACCCTGCTGGAGAGAGCCTGCAGAGAGCTAAGATATTCCCCCCTATGGAGCACCTGTCTTCTTTGTCAATACAGCATATGGTACTTTTCGTCCGGTGTGTGACGGGAGGCAACTCAGCAACATTACCATAAACAACGAAGAATGCTAGCCGACCATGGAAGATTTGTTGAACACAGTACAAGGTTGCAGATACTTCACGAAGCTGGACTTGGACTCTGGCTACAATCAAGTCCGCATCAGAGAGAATGACATTCCTAAGACTACAATCAGCACACCTTTTCGGTCTCTTTCAACTCAAGATAATGGGGTTTGGTCTCTGCACTGCTCCTGCTACCTTCAAGTCCCTGATTAACGAAGTGTTATGGCCTTACTTGAGGAGGTTCGTGGTTTGTGTTCCTGGATGACATCTTCATCTTCAATAAAACATGGGAGGAACACTTATCTTGTGTGCGTACTGTGTTAGCAACCCTCCGTGAACAACAGCTGTTTTGCAAGCCCAGCAAGTGCATGTTTTGAGCTACTGAAACCCTGTACCTTGGCCATGTAATCACCGGTTGGACAATTGCGCCCGACCCAAAGAAGTTAGAAGCTGTTGAAGCATGGCCTGTTTCGAAGTCAGATGGATGGCCCTTGGATGAGGTTACAGGAAAGAATGCCTGCTTCTCTTGGAATGATGACCGCCAACGTTCACTTGAGTTGTTGAAAACGGCCTTATTGAACCCTCCTGTGCTGAAATTAGCAGACACATCTCGGCCTTTCCAGGTCCACACTGATGCAAGTGTTTTGGCAATTTGTGCGGTACTCCTTCAAGACGACGCTCAATGGCAACCTTTCCGTCGCTTACGCAAGTCGGAAGAAGCTCCCTACCGCTGAAAGGTATTACACGATCACCAACCGTGAGACCTGGCTGTGATGTTTGCGCTGAGCACGTGGAAGCTGTATTTGTACAAGCACTTCGACATTTCACGGATAACCAAGCAGTAGTGTGCCTCTGGTCAAAACCTCGTCTGAGCAAACGTAAAGCCTGATTGGCTGAGTTTTTGGCAGAGTTCAGCTTCTCAATTCAACACATTCCAGGCAAGAAGAACACAGCAGATTCTCTTACAAGACAATCAGATACACAATTGTTGGGCAGAACTCGGCAGCTTGGAATTCTCTCTGGACTAGCATCCCAATGAAGCAAAACTGATAGAAGATGGCTACGTAGACGACCGGGAACTGTCGGACAACATCACCTTCATACAAAGGGTGATGACGACTCTTTCCGAGACAAGCACTTTTGGGATGAGCAAAATAATCTACTGTACTCGATTGACTCATCCCCAGCTTGTTTGTGCATTCCCAAGGCACCTGTACATTTAAAACTGCTCCAACAAAATCACGATTGCCTCAGAGGAGGGCACCCTGGTCGACACAGAGTTTATTGGAATCTCTGTAAGCAATTCTGCCGGCCAGGAATGGGGAGATCAGTTAAGATTTTTGTTCAAACCTGTGACACCTGCCACAGCATAAGTGTGCAAGGGCCTGCACTGATCTTCTTCAGCCAATTCCAATTGCAGAAAGGCCTTGGGAAACGATCAGCATGGACTTCATCATGGGTCTCCCGAAGACAGAAAGACAACATAATTCCGTCTTCACTTTTGTAGACAGGCAGACCAAGTATGTACGTGTGATACCAACTAAGTCCACCGTTGATGCTGTCGGTGCAGCCCAACTCTAACACTGATAGAGTGTTCGCCTTCCATGGTTTGAGCAAGGCAATTGTTTCTCATCGGGACCCAAGCTTTACTTCTGCCTTCTTTAAGGAGGTTTTCTCTTTGCTCGATGTGAAACTTCGGATGAGCACAGCCAACCACCCACAGACTGATGGGATGACAGAGCGTGTTAATTGAGTTATAGAAGACACACTGAGAGGACTTCTGAGCCATCATCAGTCGAACTGGGATAAATTATTGCCACCCAGCCAATTTTCCATAAACAATTTTTTGCAAGCATCCACTAGAGAAACTCCCTTTTATCTGAACTCAGGACAACATCCTATTCCCCCATCAACTTTGGTGAACATCAGATCGGCGGCTTGCAGGGACCCCCACGATAAGTCAGTGCAAGGCTGGCTTCAGCAGTGAAAAGAAGCAATACGCTTGGCGAAGGAGACCTTGGTTGCAGCACAAGCTCGTCAAGCCTTTTACTTTGATTAGGGCAGGACGGAAGCAGCCTTCAAGGTTGGGGATTATGGGTTGGTGCACCTGGAGTTCCTGGTGACCCCAGAAGCCAGGGATCGCTCCTCCGCGAAGCTTCGTCCACGGTAGTACGGGCCCTAACTAATTGTGCAGATAGTGTCTTCCAATGCTTTTCGACTGGATTTGCCCTTCCAGGTGAGACGTCACCCCGTCTTCAATGGCTAGGCCCTGAAAAGATATCACAAGAACTGTGTCGAAGGATGGACCATCGACCCTCCTCCGCCCATCACCGCCTGGACGGGTTTGACAGATATGTGGTTGAGTGAATTTAGTCCGATGGCCGTCGAAGAGGAAAGCTGAAATAATTGGTCAGGGGGGTCGGTTACAACGACGCAATTTGGGAGCCAGAACATTTCTAAAAGAAATGAAGCAGCAGACGGTTTGGAGCCATTGATGACTTACAAGGCTAAGAGCCCATGTTGAACTTGAAAACAAACACACATTATCTTCTTTTTTTTCTCTTTTCCTTTCTCTTCTGCTCTTTTTTTTGGAGTGTATATCCGTCTCTGACCTTAAAGTTATCTCAGCTTAGTTCTCATAGAGCGGGGGATGGCGTCACAGTCATCCCTGGACTTTCACACTTGGACCCCCTTCACCCACCTTAGTGGTCAGTAACCATGCTACCACACCATGGTGGCTGCGAGTTTGTGCCATACTATCGCACAGATGGTCTTGCTTAATTGCCTTCGACCGTTGTTTTTGTTCGTTCTTGATAGAAAGGGTTGTTAAATTCTTGGAATGCGCTCTGACTCTAACAGTGACAGAGGCGCCAGAATTTATTTTACAGCCTTCGTTATGAAGGACTGAAAGGAAAACCTCCTACTGTGGTGAGCAATGACGTGAAGGAAAAGCTTTAAACAATCTGACACAGCGTGCATCAGGTAGAGCAGTATCAAGAGAGAAAAAACTGGAGCAGATCTGTGACAAAGATCAAGGGTGGGTGGGTGATTCAATCAAACGCAGGTGCAGCCGACAGGACAATACTGCGGGGCATCTGAATCAGCTGTGATGGTATGCGGCGAGCAGCTTTTTTTCTTGCCTCAGCACACAGGACATGAAATTGTAGTGTTGTGCCTAGTGCCAGCCACACACATGAAAGGCTACCATAGAGAGAAAAGCATAATATTAATAATCAAAGCGGAAGTGACGGAGAAAGACAGAAGAGGTCCGAGAGAGAATCCCGTCGGTAGCCATCCCTTGAGGCTTCCCTGTCCCAGCCGCTAGAGCGACGAGACAGCCGATATGGGACGTCTTCGTTTGCTGCCGCAGAAGCACCTCCAGTTCAAAGACCATACTTTCAGAGGTTAAGACCAATGTCCCGCAACCAATCGTTAAGGCTATAAAGAATGTTATTGGAGCGTTGCACAGGAAAGCTGCACCAGATTTCCTGCTGCTAAGCTGGCAGAAGAGACGCTAAGCTGTTTTGTGCCCTCTCTCTTGAAGAAATCGTTCAACCGATGAAACATGGCATGCGAGCGCATGAGTTCTAGCCACCGAAGAAAAGATGCCAAGCATATCACAACAAGGGTGATGGCCCAAAACTGCCCAATCCGTAGTGGGCTTAGTGAAGTAATCAGCAATCTTCCTGTTATCACGAGGTGTGAGTGGTGTCCTCTTCAAGACCAGTGTGACAAGCAAGCCTCCAGCGCCATATACGGTTTGCTGAAGCAGCGGCGAGGTCGTTGGACTCCGAGGCCTGCCCTATCGTGACAACATGCGATCGCTTCCGAGGCACATTAGAAAGGTGCGGCTCTGCAGGTGGATTAAAAGAGGAAGGTGATGTACAGGTGTATGTGAATACTGCGGCTGGAAGCGGTGGTAGATTGTACTAGGAAGCCCACTGGTTCCAGTGCTGAAAGGCCCTCAAATAGGTCTTGATGGTGCGACCTCTGTCACTCATGACGATCCTGGGTAGCTGCTTTGCTAGGTCCACCAGGAAGTCATCCTCACTCTCAGAAAGCTCCTTCCAATATCCGAACGAAAACAAGCCTGGGGAAAATGTACAAAGAAACAAACTGCAACCAACCAGAGGCATATCTGACGAAACGTCTTGTTCAATCTGTTTCTTATGACTGGTGAGCTGGGAACTTTCTCCTGAATCATGTCCACCCAGTCTGGATCCCTCAAATCCTATCTTTGCAACCAACCAGTCGTGAGCACCTCATATCAGTAAAAAAGAAAGGAGCGTAAGAGGTTAACACAATTTTTCAGCGACGTAGGGAACGTGATCGGCCGAATGCTGACCAGAGAGGAGCACAAAGATTACACCGGATTTGCATTATTCGCCAGAGAAAGACAAGAAGAGAACAACAGAATACACAGTAACAATTGCCATAGTGAGGCATAAGACGGAGATTGAGCAATGGAGTGACGTTCGGACCACTTGGGATATGCCTGGACGCAGCCATCCAGCGAAACCCCCGGCTATCTGTCCACAGCGACACCACATAATAAGAACACTGGCAAGTGCTATCTAGATGTATATACAATCTGCCTAACCAGGCGAAAGTGAGTCAAACGCACGTGCAGGTGACAATGACTGCAGAGAATGTCGAATCTGTTGCGAATACGTGTATATGCGTTTACACGCATCCACCATTATGATGCGGAACAGCCCATGGCAGATGCAGCCCGAAAGAACTGGCTTCCTGCCGCTCTCGCTTCGGTTAGCCGGCAAAAGGCTATGTTTTTCTTTATTAATAATTGGTTTGAAAACTTTCTGACCTTCAGACGGTTTGCTGTACAGCAGCCAGTTCTGAGCGTTTTCAGTCGGATTGCTCAGTGGTCTCTTCAACCTTCTACAATTGTGTTGTTTTGCCGTAAAGGCTTTCTAAATATTAGCACCCATCTAACTCGTCGGAGACGTGGGAGAGTTCTTTCAGCTCAGTTCTCGCAGTTTGAATAAAAGCCGCATTGCCAGTATAAGTGCCTTTGATATTTGCCAGGTTGAATTCTCTCAAAGTTATAATTTGATGAGAAATGCTATGTTAGCTCTCACGTTTCTCCAGCGCATAGTCTTTAATGATTATAACCACATTTCGGCAACGTTGCCCTTGCCTTGGTCTAGTTGAATTTGGTTTAAAAGCACGAGCAACATTTTTTTTAACAATGTTAGCACTTCTGCCCTGGAGCCAAGTGATAACATTTGACCTGTCGTACAGACTTTTTATGCAGAAACTAGTCAGGGGAGGAAAGAAGGAAAATTCTGTGCTGACAGAATTGCAAATGGGAGAGTCACAACACAACAGGAAGGAAGTACATGTTACTGATTAATCTGGAAGAAGCCAACAAACTCAGATCAGCCGTAGCAGGTTGATATGTAATCGTCGTTCCGATTCGTTCGGCCATCCCGGTAGGTGTGAAGTGGCAGCGCTTCCTTCACTCTTCGAGGCATCAGCCGAGTTTCCCTGTCCAGCATTTGTGGCCTCCTCCAGTCAATCGTATGAACATTGATGAGAGAATGATCAGCAGCAGCAGAAAGGTCAAGCCGGTTGTTCCTCGCATGTGCAGCATGGTCTTTAGCTCTGATGGCAACCCTTCTGCCAGTTTCCCCCATCTAAGAAAGGCTGCAATCCTCACAGGTTGGCCGGTAGATCACCCCGTCTTTATCTTCTGGCTTAAGCCGGTCCTTCAGAGAGCTCTCCAGCGAGCACTTGAGGGACAGACGCCGGCCCACAACCGGGGGCAAAGCACCAAATTTTAGCATGGCATGTCAGTCCACGAAAACTTGAAACTCTGCTCGTACCACATGGCCAGGCTAGTGTCAAACGTGGGCTCTTCTTGAACAAAGAAGGTGATACTTCCAAATGCAGAAGAAACCACAACTGGTCATCGCATCATCTGCGACCACGTCTCATCAGTGAGAGGCATCACCAAAGTCAAGCCGTCTAAACCTTTGTTGGCATTAGCTGCTTCAGCACGTCAGCGTTACATTACTCACCTGGAAGATGACCGGAGGGCAGCCAAGGCCACTGAGGAATCCAAGAAAAGGAAGGCATTAGTTAAAGAGATCGATGTGCCTTGAAACCGAGAATCTAGAGTTTGAAACATCAGCTCATGCTTTTGCTGAGCGCCCTTAGAAAATGTTTTTATTTGACAGAACTGAAACTAACGGCAGATTCACAACAAAAACAACAAGAAAATCCATGATTAATCAGGAGCAAGGAAACAAACTAAGCCACAACGTGTTGACACCTTATTCCTTTTCCCGATTCACGTTAGACAAGTGCGAAACGTAATGAACGTCACGACCGCACGCCTGAGTGCAGCAGATTCTTAGTACACTTTGCATGATGCTGATCTGATAGCCTGTCCGACGAGCCGATCTGGAAGACCTCGAAGACGAAGTTGGAGGTGCACAATTCTTGTGTTTTAGAAAATGCCCAAAGTGGATACTGGGGATACTGCACGATCTGTGTGTGCCGTTGAAATGCTGTCAGAGGATGTTTGCTGTCCCTCGAAAGTTACTTCACAGCTCCTCATTTGCCTGGCGGTTTGTCTTGGGCGAAAGGGAAGCACAACCTGGTCGCGCGGCATCGAGGTTGTATCGTCCCCCCTCTCGGCCCTCCCGCGGACGTTGGCTGGGTGTGCGTCTTCCACCTATCTGCTCTCAACGGTAGAAAACGGGTTGGCTTGGTTTGGACGACGCTTTACCTCGCTTTCATTTGCTTCTCAGGGAAAGAACTTATCTGCACCTACCTAATCTACTTTATCTTTGTCCTGCCATGAGGTACGGTACACCCGTGTGAAATATGTGCTTCTTTTAGTGGTTCCTACGCCAGTTTGTACTCGTGTTTGTGTGGCTTGGTGCCCAAGCTGACGGCGAGCATGCTGTCCGATTGGCTGTCCGCTCTCTTTACCTAAGGGTTCTTTCTGTGCTCTCCTAGAAGACTTGTTATGATCATGATTATAATCGTGATGAAGGAAGAGCAAGCACTACCTTAGAGGCTTGTGAATGTGAACGTAACAAAATTCAACTTCAAGAAAAGGACTCGCTTGGTTTTGTGTTGTTTGGGGAAGAAAAAGGCCTGCTTTTTTTGCGGGGCTGTAGGTTGTGTGTGTGAGGTGTAGTTTGTGCCTGTGCCTTTTGTGTTTTTGTGTGTTTGTGTGTGATGTGTGCGTGTGAGTCTGCGAAAATACAAGCATCGTAATGTGTTGCTTGAGGAGGAAAGATATACAGGTACCTGCTTTTTTCATGTGTGTGCGTGTGTGTGTCAAAAAAATGGCAGGCTCTCCTCCATACTCAACCCTGAACTGCTGTTTCTGCCTTGTTAGGCGTCATCAGCAAGGTACAGAGCAAGACCGGAGAAGACCGCACGTCTGAACACTTTATAACAAAGCGCCCAGTGTCACACTTGGGGGACGCAAGCCAACATGAGAACCACATGAGCCCGTGAAGTAACCATGGCAACAAACATAAAAAATGTCATGTTGACCATG
>JAOWAR010191290.1:0-15546 GCA_028571005.1 Clathrina lutea | reverse complement strand
ATATGTTGCAACATATTTGGCTCCGGCTTGATTGTATTACGGCTCTGTCCTTGGTGGCATTGAGCTCTCTTCGTGGCCTGAAGCATTTGCCGTTCTTGCTTATATATTTATACATATATATGTATATATATGCACTGATGAGGCCACAAAGGCCGAAACTGCTGTCTGAAGTTTTATACATATATGACATAAATAAAAATAAATTTCTTGGTGAAACAAGCTTATAGTCGGTGAGCCAAGTCTGAAAATGTGGCCTCCTCGTGTACACAGCGCAACCGACATGAGTTTCTCTGTTGCAATGGCTAAAACAACTTTTGAGAATGACCCTTTGATATGTTTGACTGAGAAATTTTGTTATGAAAAGCTGGAAATCTGGCCGTGTGACTGTAGTTGTTACCATGGCAACAGAAGAAGTTGACAATGTCGATGACTACCGGCACTAAGGTAAAGAATTGATTGTCGGCAAGCATGGTTTGGCTTGTAAACACTTTCGATGGAATGTGATCAAGCTTGAGGACTTGCTTGATATAGCAGTATATTTGATGGAATGACTTTTTACAATCCACTCGCATTTTCAGTTGTAAGAATTTTATTGACAGACTCGAAGGTGGACAAGAACGGTCAACTCCCACGAACGTGAACAAGGACCAGCGATCGAGCGAGTTGCCGCGATCGCAACTGAATGGTCATGTGACCGGCAAACATGGACGTGACGGCAGGTCTATGTCGTAGATCTACGACATCATCAGGAAAACGTGGCCACGGCGGCCTCAGCCGGCAAGAGGCAAAGGATCAGTCGGAAAAGGAAGCGTGTGTTGGGGCAGATGTGGAGCTTCAAACGGGAGACGACTTGCTTCTGGTCTAGTCTCACCCCAGTTTCTTTTCAAGTTTCTTTTTTTTGTTGACCGCCGCAGCCTTATCCCATTTATAGATTTGTTGGTCCGGTCCGAGTGGCTGCTGAAAGCCAGCTCATGACCCGCAAGTCACACTATTGTGGTGGTCAGGGAAGCGCAGAGCCGGGAGCGGAGCGTGACCCGGTGGATCATGAGTTTTGACTCGGAGGGCAGGTCAACCTTAGGCGAACTGGTACGAGCTTTCTGGCCGGTGAATTTTGGCAGCTCCAAAATTCTTGGTGGTACTGGTAGGGGGATTCGGCATGATTATATGTCCACAGTTAGTTTTCACTACCGAGAATTGAACTGGGCTAACTGAGACTTGAAGTTTCCGGCTTCAGTTTCCGACATCCTAAAGTAGTAGGTAGAAGCGGGAGGGGAATGAAGAAAGAGAAAAGGAGTGAAAAAGGTTAAAATAACCCCAGCCAGAAAGCTGGCAGCCGCTCTTGGCCTGAGGAAAAAAGGGCGAGAAAGACCAGAAGCACACTCCTTCTCATAATCCCCGCCGGAACACGCGGCAGACTGACGCCATTGCGCGCGCCGGCAGTGTCCGGCGCGGCACTGGCCGGCCGATATCGAAAAAACCCAGCCAGATAGATACAAAGCACAATCATGCGAACTCGCCCGGTATATTATCATCATGAAAATTACTTGTAGATCTACTCGATGCCACACATCATCACGCACGCGCGCACGTAGATCTACGTAGTAACGTTTGGCGCATTCATTTGGAGCTGGAGCGCAGCAGCTGACAGCAGAGCTAGAATGCATTCGCGGTGCTGAGGTTCATGACATGACCAAGAATGAGAGCAACGGCTATGGTCAGGAGCAGAGTTCACATGAGATATCTTGAGTTCTTTTTCTTGTTAACTTTTTTTTGCGCTGATCATAAGTAAAGAAGTCCTGGAAAGCCTCAAAAGTAACTGGATCCAACCGATGTTAACAGTCGGTTTTGAAAAATCTGGTTAGGCCTCAGCGTCAATTTGCCCCTGAAAGTTGTCCTGTTACATCTTTGGCAGCTTGCTGATCTGCTGGTGCATTCTTCTTTTGGTTAAGAGCGGCGGCTGCCGAGTCAAGTGCGAGGCAGAGAAAATCTGGAATAAGGATTAGAGCAGATCTCGTGAAACAAAGCATTTGGGAGATTTATTCTGCCCTTTTCTGTTTTCGAACTGCGTGGACCTAGACAAACTTCACGTGAGGTAAGTCGATCGGATGTCGATTTTTTGCGGTTTCGATACCACCTAACTTTCTCCTCTCATCTACGCCTTCTAGGTGTGCCGTTCTGCACCACCACACTGAGCAGCAATGGCTACCGCTGAACCCCAGGCGGGATTGGGTCTGTTTGTGGTATTGACTGGCGAGGAGAATCGCTGTCGACCTGATCATGTCCGGTGAGGGACCTCGCTGATTGTCCGTATTGTTCCCACACAGGCTGCCGGGCTAACGTTTCTGTCGGAAAGCACCATGGCTTCATGGAGGATCACAGCTCAAAATTGGCTCAGGTCTCCCTTCCTGTGAATGGCTTTTCAATGTTCCCATCAATTTGCGGAAATGGACTGAAAATTGATTGCCACTTATTACACCTCTCCTTCAAAACGGGGGAAAAATGCTAAACTCGTACAGACCACAATAAACCCCTGAAAAGGCTCTACTCGTGTCTAATAATTCTTTTTCGCTTTTAGCTCTGCATAATTGGTGGGAAAATTCTGGAAACGTGAAATGTATCGTTATGACTTCGGCCCAACGGTCCCACTTCTCTCAAAACGAGGATACTTTAATTATGACTTGCTTGGCGGAAAGCGTCTTTTCCCAATTACACATCTGGTGGGGATACACGCAGTTGAGACCACGAGGAAAACAGAATTGTCTAGAATCATACCCATCAAGAGAAGCGTATAACGTTGGCAATGCAGGACTTGTTGGTGACAGACCTGTTGAGAATGTGCCCAAGGAATAATGTGTTAAGCAATTGATTCCTGTAGAGCATGGCCCATACAGCACGTGTTTGCCTAGAAAGTTTATATACTAATTGTTAGATTTGGAAGGCACATTCCCAGCACTGAACCTTGCTTATGTGAATCTGGTTCGATGGTGGTGCTGAAATTAATCACTTTTCAATGGAGACATTGGGTTCTTTGATGAACCTTCAAGCTCAAGAATATGTCTCAGGCTTGCAATGGAGTGATGAATATTCATCACAAATTGATTATCTGCAGCAGCATCAGCAGCAAATTTTGCAAGGGCTCTTTCCCAGTATGATTATTTTTCTAACAAGTTAAAAGTTTAAAATGAGCTTCTGGCAGACATGGAGTGAAAAACATACGGCTTCTTCAACAATCTCGTATGATGGATTGTATCCCGCCTCCAATTCATAATGGCAGTGTGCTGACTAGAGATCCTTCGATCGAAATAACAAGGCTGTTGTTAAACCCAAACTTCTTCTCATCTGTGCCTGCCGGTGCTTGGCATGATCAACAATGGTGTCACTCTTTGGTGCGTTTGAGATGTCCAACCGGCTCTCACCAACTCAGTTGGCCTAAGCCCTTCAATGCAAGGAAAATGAATGTTTTGGCTGGTTTGGCTATGTTGTCTTCTTGTCTTGGCTTAGCAATGAGGAAGGTCGACTGCAGGTGTGTTTGTCTTGTTTTTGATATGGAGATGTGGAGGCTTAATTTTTGCTCATAGCAAGAATGAATGTTCCTTTTAGAAGCTGTTTGACTGCATTGCTTGGTAAGGAGGGCTTGGTTGTTAGATTGTTTCTGTTCTTTACCATCTTTCAGACTTTCTGGGAAATGCGTAGTTTTTAAAGTATAGTTTATGCACCATGCTTTTTTCCTTATATTCAAAGTCTAATTAAAGTAAAATAAGAAATTAAAAATTAAAAAAAGGAGGGTGGGGTTGCCATCATCGATACAGCCATTCACTGTGATTGTGTATATTCTTATTATTCCTGTTGGATTGGCTTTACCATTGCAGCATGTTCACAGCTTCCATTGTGTTTTTTTTTCTTAATGCTGTATCTTGCGGTTTTTGGCTGTGCATTCGAGTCGGATCTTATGCAGGATTGATTGCCTGTGTATTGTTTTGATTAGGAGCTTCTTTCACGAGCGAGTGGGTGGCTGCAGAATTGTGACCAGCTCACGATCTTACAGCAATGAGAAGACATTCGTCACACTGGAGTTTCCCAGCCCAGGACTGGTGCGACAGGCAGTTGAAGGGTATGCATAATTATGGAATCCCTCTTTGACTGCATCAATTGTAGGCATGAGGTCTAGATTTGCTGTTGCTTTCAACCGTCCTCTATAATTCTGTTCTAAATCTTCTTTTGTACATTAATTATTTTGATTATTGATTTATGTTTTGGACCAAATTCTGGCCTGCATTTGGAAGAGCATGGTAAGAATGCTCTCAAGGGTAGGGGAGACTCCATTATTGCTGCAGGGACCTAAACTCACAGTCGTTTGGAAAGACTGTCATTTTCCTTCTTTCTGAAATCTTCAGGCTTAGATCAGTTGTCTTTGGTGCTTTTCTTCCTCTTCTGACAAAAGAAAGTTGTCATAAAGCGTCCACACTTGTACAAACTTAGTGCATGTCGTAATTCAAAATTCCGTATTGAAAACACTGCCAGAATCGATGGAGCTTTTCAAACTTGGCAGTAATTGGGTTTTGTTCACTGATCGAAACTTGACAAGTATTTCTCTCTTTATTTCTATAATTTGAAGTTCTATCCATTTTGAAAATTGTGAACTGAGTTTGTAGGCCTGTGATGGTTTCATCCACTATCACTTGATTGATACCCTATTTGCAGGTCTTTGTCAACTTTGTCTATTACCCATGTATTTATGTTTTAAGGTGGTTTATGCTTGACTATTGAATTGTTGAGCGAAGGATAAATCTATTGATATGTTCCAGCACTTTGCGCCATCATCAGTTAACTGAACATTTCATGAATCTTTAATAAATAATTTTTATAATCGTCCTCATAGTGTCCTCAAGCCACACCTTCTTGATATTAAGATCATGATGTGTTTGGTACTTCCTTTTATTTTTTATTTTTTTTAGATTCAATGGCTGCAAGATCAATGGGTGCCATGCCAATGTGACATTCTTTCGCAGTCGACGTGGACCTCACCAGAACATGCAGATGAACCGGAGTCGTGGTGGTGGACGTTTTCCTCAGGGAGGGCGGGGAGGTTTTCATGGTGGTAACTATGGACCTGGTGGCTGGAACAATCAGGTTGGACGCGGGGGCTTCAACCCAGGAATGCACCGCAGGGGTCGCAGCTGGGGCGAGCAAGAAGGTGACAAGCTACGAGGCATGTCACCCACATCAGCTGCACGCTACATCGAGAGCCGATTAGAAGCCAAGGAAATGCGACGGAGGGGATCTGGAGGGCACGGCAACAACAGAGATGGTGCTCAGTTTCGGTCTCGATCTCGGTCTCGGTCTCGATCCCGGTCTCGATCCCGGTCTCAGTCTCGGTCTCGATCCCGGTCACGCTCACCATACCAGTCTCCATGCCATCGCTCTTACTCGTCTAGGTCACGCTCAAGATCTCGATCTCGGTCCCACTCGGTGAGCCACACTCGATCTCGAGGCAGGACATGGCGATCACCCTCCACTGACAGATCCCCAGAGCGCAGCCTCTCTCCTCTGAACCGTGTCTCCCAATCACGCTCGCCCGTAAATCATAATGATCCAGTGTACTCAGATGGCCCGGAGAAGGATTTTGAAGATGACCGTGTATGTGGACCTGGTTTGTGAAGTTGTTTCAGAGATCATTGAAGTAGTGTGTGTGGCAGTCCTGCTCTCTTTAACTTGTTTTTTTGTTGCTGCGTCAGTTTCCCCGCTTGTCTGTCAGCAAGAACTTGAAAGGGACACAGTTACCTGGCGCTGCACACAGGCCTCACCATCATGCACATAGCTTGCACTTGTTTCCTGCTGACAGTAAGCTGGAAGAATGAAAAAAAGGAAATTTAAAACGTTTTCCAGGTCGCCTTACATTCGATCTGAAAGTGTGAAAATAACGGCACCATTTCCTGTCCAAAATGTCGTGACCAAATCTTTAAAAAAAAAATGGTAGCACAAAGATGACTTCTGCAATCGAGGTTGCGCATGACTGAATATGAATGTGTTGTTATTTGTCAATCGTCATTGCACGTGTGCTTTGTTACGTTGCAGGAGCGGCTTCATTGAAGAGATCACATGGTTTTGATGCAAGAGATCAATGCATGCTGAGAGCGAAGAACTTCCTGAGTCTGTTCATGTCAATCTTCTCTCATGGCCTAAATGCTGCAATGTCCACGAATTTCCGGAGATGGATCGGACAATTCATGACTCAATGCTCGAAGAAGTCCACCAGGCCTTTTCTAAAGATTCATGGAAATATAGAAATTGCCAGAGCGAAAAGTCACACTATCCTCTTGCACAAGCCAACGGATAAACAAATCCAAGAATTTTGATGCCAGATGGCCTAGGATGGCCAAGAATCAAGAGGATGAAGTGGATGACATTGCACCAATCTTCCTGCAAAAACAAAAAGCCTCCAAATCGATGGTCATGACTGCGTCTGTAAACAAGAAAAAAGACAATTTTTTCGTTCACCTGAAAGTCTCAGTAAAAAAATATTTGTCTTTTTCTTGTGTACAAAAATCATCCAGGTGAACTCTACATAGTCTTCCTTCTGAGTGTAAAGACAATACCTCTTCGAAACAGACTTTGACGTAGGAGAACTTCACTGAAGTGTCAAGGAAGCGCTGAAGAGATCGTTTAACGAGAACAGAACTGAGACTTGTTCGATTTGCGCTCGGAGAACAACTGACGCCTTCAGCTGACTGGCTGTGACTGACTGACTATGACTGACTGACTGACTGACTGACTATGACTGACTGGCTTCTCGATGTTGGGCCAGACCACCAACAGGTGGCAAAACACAGTTGATAAAAATAGGTGGTCAAGAGCAGGTGGCCATGGAAAAGACAGGTGAATGAAGTAGAGAAAAGAATGAAGCTGGTGAATTTTACAGTGTCGCTTTAAAATTATCTTCCTTTCTTTCACATCGATGCGCATCTGCTGTTTTCAGTAACCGTTGCCTGTGGTAACATGTTTTGGTTTCCGGCTAGTTTATGCTGTGGACTTTGCTTGTCTTCGCAGTCTCATCGACACAGGCGTCGGAAGCGGCACCACCGCAGTGCATCAGAAAGTGACAGTGACAGCAGCGGCCATCGACGCAAAAATGGCCGGCGTCGACACAAGCGTCGGCGCCATCGCAAGAACGATGAGAGTGGCAGTGAAGCAGCAAGGAATGATGACCTGGATCAGCCAGCGATGGAGAGCTTGCAGCATGTTGACGAATGGCATGCCAATGAGGTATTTCAACCTGCTTTGTTCTTGTGTGTACTCGCACGGGAAACAGGACATTCTGTTTGGTTCAGATGCAGCTCAAACTAAAAATAGATGATTCAAGCTAACCTCTCCTGAAGACCTGGTTGCACCGAGTATTTGGATTGTCTCTTTTTGAGCGGGGCCATGTTTTTTTTTTTTGTCATAAAAATCGGAGTTTCTCCTGGGCATAAACCAGACAATTTAAATCCTGCTTTTGGGGAATTTTTTCGATGGATGTGATTATAGAGACAGGCTCGTGGTGGTGGTGGTGGGGACAACTTATGATATAGTCTTTTCAAATGTGAACACTGCTTCATTTTACACTTATTGGTCCTGTAGCCCACTATACACGTGCTGATGTGAAATGAGTGTTTGTTGTGGTCAAATGGATGGTTGTGTCTGTTGTTGCAGGCTGAAAGTACAGGTGTGCCACAGGCGCAGGAGCCTCCTGTGGTGAGTTTGATTCTTTCAATTTTCTTGTCTTTTAACTCAGCCAGCTCATGGTTTTTGTCCTTGCATCCAGCCTGTCACTTCGTGGCTTGTTCTTGGACGTGGCATCTGTATGAAAGTCTTCTTCTCATTCTTGCATTTTGGTCATGGCTCAGTCAATTTTTATTTTTCACTCTTTTTGCCTCTTGCAGCAACCTATCGAAGAACCACAACTTTCCCTCGCACTTCCTGCAGGGCCATTGACAGTGGAAGCTTGTGAAAAACTTAAAATGAAGCGCGAAACTTTAGAGCAGGTATGTTCAATGTCTATGCATTGGGATATTCACTGCTTTTTCTTGTAAGCTATGTAAAGCCAACAACAGTTTTGGTTTTTTTTTTAATGCGATGTTCCTTTGGGCTGTGCAGGAGTTCCAAGCTGATGTATCAACAATTGTTTCTGTTACGAAGTTGCTGACAAGGTAAGAAGGAATGCCTGGCTGCCAAAAATGCTGTATCAGAGTCCTTTAAAGCAGAATCGAAATCTTGAACTTGGACTTCCTTCTTCTGTCAGTCTCTCTCTCTCTCTCTCTCTCTCTCTCTCTCTCTCTCTCTCTCTCTCTCTCTCTCTCTCCCCATCTGAAAGTCAGTTTTCTTTCATTTCTTCTAGCCATGATAAGTCCCTGGAGGGTCGTGTGCAAGGTGCACTGAAGGCTTGCTTGAATGACATCAGCCAGCGTTACGTCAAAGAGTTCAAGGAATTTTCAGTGCATGTCAAGCTTCACCAATGATTTGCCCAGACTGTCTCAGGATTAAAAATCAGAGGGTCATTAATTTATATTTCTAGTTCATTTTCAGCAATATATATATGTATATTATAAAAATGATGAAGAGGAAGAAGAAGAAGAAGAAGAAGAAGAAGAAGAATTAGAATAATTGTGTTATCTGTCACTACTTGATGTTTCTCTTGTGGCTGTTAACCATCCCTCCTGTCCATGCTCAACCACCAGAAGGCCACCTCTTTGCCTTCATGAGCTTTAAATGATTTTTCCGTTATATCTGCTTCTGCCAACTCCTGCCAACTCTCTTAATGTGTACTAGCACACCCAACATGGTTATCATCATATTCCTCCAATTGATAGAAGATCTCTGTCAAAGTGTCTTGTGATTTGGGCTTTAATTGCAGCCGAACATGTGATTGAATGTTCTCAAGGAGTGTTTGGTTCAGTGTAGCTACGTGGTTCTTCACTGTCTGTCGTCCGGTCCTTGAGCTCCCCAGAATTCCCTGAGCTTATCTGCTTCCTCCTTTGTGGGCGGTTCCTGTTCAAACAGCTTTCTCTCAGCCTCAAACTTTTCTTCTTCTTTCTTCTTTCTCTCCTCCTCGGATTCCTCGTCCTCAACGATGCTGTCCTCCTTTAGTAAGGCTCTTTTGTGCACACCAGCCACAACATCGTACTCCAGGGGTTCTGTGCGAAACAGAGGTTCTTCTGTCTCCATCCACTCCTTGGTTCTGAATTCAGGGAAGAAAAAAGGGATTTCTCGCTCCACTGATGCGTGGGAGTCTGAGCAAAGGTGGAGAGGAAAGCAAAACGGAAAATTGCATATTTTCAAAAGAAATCAAATGAAAAAAAAAGCCTACTACTGCTGTGACAGTCACCTGCACTTTGAGACTGTTACAACAGTGATTCCACGAATAGTTGGATGGTGAGCTTTTCTGAACAACACATATCGTCACAGATTCAGTGACACTGATTGTCAAGATCAGGACTGAAAGTTGTCCCCATTGCTTCAGGTTGATAACTGTGGCCAAACACCATGTGATTAGCCTCATGTTTCCACCTAACATATTGCAAAACCATTCTGAAAAGGAAAATGAGACATCAGCAACAGTGGGAAAAAAATACCGCTTGTCTTGACCGGGAATTGGACCAGGCTCCCTTGATCTCAGTTTACTCGGCGGTCGTTTATTTCTCTGCTCTCGCTGATGCCTCATTTCCCTTCTCATCTTTGGATTTTCAACTTTGCTTTCTCTCAAATAGATTTCAATCTTTAGTAAAACCATTCTGGGAAAATAAAATCTTTTACGAAATTCCTCCCGACAAAAACAGGGGATGCTATAAGATGCCATGCAGTAAATGTGATGTCCATACATCAGTGGACAATGCACCCCGTGACACTATGAGATGCCATGCAGTAAATGTGATGTCCATACATCAGTGAACGATGCACTCCATGATACTATAAGATGCCATGCAGTAAATGTGATGTTCATACATTAGTGGACAATGCACCCCGTGATACTATAAGATGCCATGCAGTAAATGTGATGTTCATACATCAGTGAGACGATGCACCCCATGATACTATAAGATGACATGCAGTAAATGTGATGTCCATACATCAGTGGACGATGCACCCCATGCAAGTTCGAAGGAGGAGGATGAATGCCACATAGCCCACCGTGTAAAACATGGCATCTAATCAAGGATGCATGAACAAAACAGAAAGCAATGGCGTTAGCTGGACTGTGCCAAGCTTACCAGCCCCGTGCATTCCATTTCGAGTATCAGAAATACCATATTGCACGCGAAGCCATTCTGGGTGTTTTGTTAGCGACCTGGCCAAAGAGAAGAAACGAGAATTTTTCTGTTTGGAGGAAATTACGGTTGCCCTCTTCGAGCAACAACACAACACAGTGTTCAAATGCAAAGAGAAAGAGAGAGAGAGAGGAGTCTTAGAAAGGGAAAAGTCCAACCAAAGCCTAAAGTTTGTGTCACAACTGCCATACTTGCATCCTTGAAAGGCGAAAACCCGTGGTTGGAAAACCGACTGGGTTGGCTTGGGCCAGCTGATAAGGCCCAGTGAGAAGGAGCCAGGGTCACAGATCAGCACAAGCCACTTTTACACACAAAAGCACAAAGGAGCGCTTGACTTACGAATATACTTTTGCTGAGCCCATCAACGCCCTCCACTCCTCGATGGCTTCATGTTTAGCCAGAATAAGCGGATTCATTACACTCCTATAGAAAGCCAGAGCAAAGAGCTCAGAATGAAAACACAACTGCAACAAAACCAAACAACTTCTAAACTTCCAGCTCAAAAGTACAATTACAACACCAAAGTGGTTTCTATGGAAACATGTTTCTTCAAGGCTACCCTACAGGGCGGATCAGGAAGAAGATTTTGAAGCAATTTTCTTTCTAATTGATTATGTTCTCACTGCCCTGATCCAACATTCAGCGAAGTAAAGATGGGCTCAATAACTTCTCTTTACCAGCACAAGCAGATACTCAAGTACTACAGTGACATAATTGCTCAGATGCTGCCACCTGAAGAGAAAGGAGAGCAAGTAGAAAAGCCAACGCCAAAAACATGTTCTTGAGACTCCAAAGAAGCTTACAATGGGTTTTATGCACACAACCGGTGTCACTGTCTGGTGAACTTCACAAGGCCACACGAGGTTCAGCCTCAGACAGGGGCACTTCAAGTTAAGAGTAAACTTGAAGAGCGAGATTTTACATCACTGATGACATCATAACTTAAGGTTCCATATACAACAATTTGGGGTTTTGTGTTTTGAAGTAACTACTTACACAATCATGGCGAGCGGCAGTGTTCAAATACTTCGAGCACTGCGTTGCACATGTACGCTTACAGCGACGAGCTTTCCAATTCGTTCACGTGCACTGCACTGCTTTGATGACGATGACCGTGGTTTCAGTTCGCATGGGCATGATCGATGAGTACAAACGCGATTGCTACACAGGTAGGCACAGCCCAGGTGATCGTGTACTAATCAAACAATGCTCAGCCTTTGTTTTCATGTTATTGTGCAAGTGAAACGCAATCTGGTTCACCGTGCACACAGAGTGCTTTTGTGTTATCACAGACAAAAAAAAAGATTTGGTATTTTTTGGAAATAAACCATTCCCAGGGTTGCAAATTGACTTTGAAGAAACAGGGTACTTTCTGTTACACTGCACAGGGCACGTATGCAAAATAACATGATGCTGTCACGCAGTCCTTAGCAATGGTTGCTATGGGGGAACTCCGTGGAGTGCCTGTGAAGCAACAAGATTTTTCTCGCTTCTGTCCCTCATGGAGGCTTTCTAGATCACTGGGATTCTACTTGAGCTCCCAGTATGCTTCCACATGCACACTGCTGCGTTCCTGGGAGCACAAACCAGAAAAATATGCACAATTGGGGAACTATGCCGTGTCCAAGTCAGTACGAGAAGGTGCATTTGTGCGGCAAAGATGGTCAAGGTGGCTGTCGAAATAAAACTGGTGCTTGCAGGCAACTTCCTTTTCATCACTTACTGGCTGATAAGTGTCTTCAGAGCAAATGGATTGCCAAGTTACGCTGTCTAAGTACACCTCTGACTGCGCATTCATTCGTTTGCAGTGTACACTTTGAACATGAGAGGCAGAAAGACCGTGGATCATTGGCTATCATGTTTAGGTGGACTACGCAACCAAAGTTGTTCACCGTCAGAGTTTCGACCTTCGCTCTGCCCCTCGCTTCCATGGAGAGGACGTCTACTTCAGTGGCCAGTACTGCAGGTTCCCTCATGTCGACAGCGCAGACGTACATGCCGCATGAGATGATGTCCATCTCTGATGATTCCTGTGTTTCAGCTGCTCATTGATCAGTAGGCACATTTCAAAAATCATAATTTTGATGATTTCATTGAATTTTCATTCACTTGATTTCTCTGATTTCTCTAATTTCGAATTAATTTTTGAAATGGGTCAAAATTAACTCGGCCGGTAGGTAGGCATGGTGAAAATGGCAGTCGACACGAGCCAGCACAAACTCCACTTAATGTGGTTGACAGCCTGGCTAGGTACAGAGAAAGTAGGCCAGCATTATAAATGGTCTCAGTGGAGGAAATTGCTGGAGCTGTGTTTGGCATTTTAGACATTCTGGATGACGCTAAAGAAGAAGGGCAGAGACATCTTTCATGGCCGGCATCCTCTCCATCTTTTTTTTTCTTAATTCTTTCGAAGATACCTGGCTCATCGCCATCCTCACCCACGGGAAGGCCAAAAATATCGAGCGGCCTCTTCATCTGTCCCCACATGGGCTGCAGCTCCCTCTTCTTTTGGTCTCGATCAATCTGCTTTTCACTAGCCATCAGCCCGATGAATTTGAAAGTACGCCTCAAACCAACGGAAGAATATGTAAAGAGAAAAGCACACATACGCACACACCATGTGCTCCTTCGCGTTTTAGACAACCATGGACCTTCCCGCTCCGTGGGGAGTAGGAACTAGACTGCCAAAAATCAATGAAATCTACCCAGCCCATGGAATTCTGTCGATGGTGATCATACCAAGTTCCCCCGCAGCAACAGTTACCATAAAAAGGGACTTTCCCATTTTCTATTTTGCATACACACCATTGAAAAGAAGACTTTGACAAAAAACAGAAAAAAAATCCAACCTTCGATCATGTGGATTCTTAATCCTAGTCTTACAATACATCTGATCAGTCACATCATAATTTAAGGGTAGGTAACCCCCTCATTGTAAAACAACAGTTATTTACTCTACAAACCCCAAGTTGTGTTTTCATGTTAGGGCTTACATGAAGATCACGAAATTTGTTTTAGAGAGCTGGGTAGCTCTTCGCAAGGCGAAGTTATCGACGAGAAAAAGACATTTCACTCAAACTTTCTAGAGGCAATTTGCTTTTGATTGCCTATCCAAGTCCGCCAAACTTGGCCTGCTACTTACTTTCATAGGAAATTTATAGACGGAACTAAGGATGTGGTCCATTTTCTCTTGGGGTCCTTAAAACATGAGATTTTCCCTTTTCTTTTGCTTGAAGTGATTTCCTGTACTTTAGCAGCTTGAGAGGGAAAAATGGTGACAGGTATCAACTATTCGTAGTTCCGCATTCACGCTCACCTACCTGGAAAGCCTTGTGCCAAGTTTCGCGTCGATGTGTTTCAAGATGACTTCAAACGAGTTCTAGAAAATCTGGACACCCACTTTCCAAGAAAATACCATTTGAAATTCCCGCTAATGTATCCTCGTGGCTGCACCTTGTGCATTACATCATCTTTAGAGGAGGCGACTCGCGGTACCGACTGCTGTTCTTCGCGTCGATCTGCCCAGAAAATGGCGACGTTCAGCATCACATCGTACGTGAAGCGTACAGTGGCCGGGTCAGGCGTGCTGCTCCGACGGCAAGCCCCGGCAGTTCAATACACGTCGTAAAGCCGAATCAAGCCGATTTCAAGTTGCCTTCCGCTGGCTTGGCAGGTATTTTGAGTTGTTCGCCGCAGAAAAAGAAAAACGTTGCAGTTTAATCATAGCATGGCAAACTCAAGACATTGTGCGATGGAAAAGTTCACGCTAAAGATACACGGGTAAATGCTTGTAAACAGCAGCAGCGCAAGAATGCAGAAAAGGTAGCTGGGAAAATTCCTCGCTTGGTTTTCACCAAACATGCCGTCCATTTTCAGACGATGTAGCAAGGTTCCTTCTTTCATGAACGATGTTCTCGACGATAAATCTAACAAACAAACAAAAAAAAAGCTCCTTTGCCCGAACAAGACTGTCATCGACACATTTAAGAGGGAGAAGGCTGACAACAAAGTCAAGCGGCAGCTTTCCTCGTCGAGAGGGCCCCGGACGAAATAAACGAAGCCGCTCTACGTGATGGCTTGCAAAATTCTCCCCGCTATCGGGGCTCGCTTTCATTGCACCAAGCCAAGTGGACTCGAATTACTAAGCCACCACTTCCAGGCACACGTGCAACGGCAGGATTTCCGATGATCATGATCAGCTTCTGCTGCGTCGAGTCTCGCGCGTCGCCTTCCACTATGTACGTGGGGACCTCGTACCCGTGCGCTCCCACCGACATGAGTAGGCTAAAAGTATCACTGGGGAAAGTTCCTAATGTATTGAAGGTGGCAGGAATTGGAGAGTTTTTCATCTTTCTCTACACGTTTCAGCTTCAGCGTTCCTCTGGGGAAAAACCTGAGGATATGTGGGACTTTCTAAAAATGAAATCCTGATTTTGTCCACCAAAGCCAAAACGAAAGGGGTACCCACCCTTAAGCTGAAAAAGCACAAGGTTTCGCCCACAACCAATTTTCACATATTTCACACATGACCACAATGTGTGAAAATAACTAGTGGCTGAAAATTTCCGCAGCGCCCAAAATCACTAGTTCGCCGTCGAAGTTCGGAATGTGTGAAACTTTATCGCTGCAGAATAGGTTCAGAAGGGATACATGAAACTAGCTGCAGGAAAAAAATTGTGCCCTTACACAGTGTACACAATGACAATGACCTGTATGTTCGCTTCTACTAGGTACGATAAATTCTAGTCTACGCCACAAAAAAAGTACACTTTGACGGGGAAGCCGACACCTACTACACTGGGAAGATCCCTGTGACTTTGATAATCATATGAGATCCAGAAATACATACAATTCTGAGTTAAGGCCTTGAACACAGTGCTTGGAAAAAGGGACTGAGTCGAAGTGTATTTAGTTATCTTGAGACTAATGCCCTGGTTTGAGGAGCTCACATACCACTTTAGGCTTAAATGGCGGGCGAATCTGTCGCTTTTCCAGCGCCAGCCAGTCGATCTCCTTGAAGAATGGGTGTGCCTTGATTGCTCCCTCTCCGTCAGCATTGCAGCCAAGCCGGCGACGCGCAGGCTTGATCAAAAACTGGGCGAGAACAAAGAAGACTTAGTGATGAGCCAAAAGTAAAGATGGAACAACCTGGAGCTGCATCTTGCGACGAATTCAAGACTCAAGCAGTTTTTGGACGAGCCAGTGGCCCACTCGAGCAGTTTTTGGACGAGCCAGTGGCCCGGTT
>JAOWAR010191179.1:0-15549 GCA_028571005.1 Clathrina lutea | reverse complement strand
AAGGCACACCACTGGTAACCTGCCGCATGCATTTGGAACTGCACTTGAAAGAAGTACTTAAGCGAAACTTTCAGCTTTCCCTTCAATTCTGCCGTCAAAAATTTGCCCCTTCGAGTTGAAACAAAATCTGAAATCGGACCCTTTTTCGGACTTGGCGTATGCTTCTTCCTTTCTCTCGGGTTACAGCGATCCAAACTAGGGACGGCTGTCCGCGACAGATACTGGCGAAACGCTTTCCCTGTCCGGAGGAGAGTTGTCAAGGGATTAGAAGGCCCTTGTCTCATGAGACGAGAAAGAAAAAAGAAATAGAGAGAGATAAGGCGGGGGAGATGAAGACTGAGAAAGGAGGATGATGCTTCATAACCTCGGAGGCAGAGAGACAGGAAAGGAACGAAAGATCATTGGCTTCACGTCATGTACGGTGGGGCTCGAGCGGTCCGAGAAGCAGATGGAAGGCGCAGGCGTGGAAGGTTGATCCCGGCCTGAGTCACACATAGCACCGTGTGGCCAATCGTTCCATTCCCCTTCTCTTTATAGTTCACTCTCCCAACTACGCCACGCTCCAAGCCCAAACGCAAACCAGAACTGAAGAGATAAACACGAAAAAGCATTACACTAACGAGACGACTACCGGAGCTAGTGCATCGCCCTAGTCTAGCAGTCCTCGCCTCTTCTCACCGATTGTACCGCATTGATTTTCGATACACTTGCTAAAGGTCTCTAATGGGCCCAAGCTGGAGTTTGAAATGGTGTAATGGAGAAATGAACTCCGACGTAGGTCTACAGAATGATGAGGTCTATACGGCAACTCTGGCCTACCTTGAACAGATTTGAAACCGATCTTTGGACAGTTTCCTGCTATGACTCTACAGCTCCATTCACTCGCACACCCTCGGTAAACTATTAAATTATTTCAAGTTCACACACAAACAAGGGCTTCCACTCACACCCGATGAACCTACATGTCCTTGGGCGGAAAGTGACATGCTCAAATTTCTTCTATCTGGCTGCTCGCCAAGCAAAATCAATCCACGCTCATCCTGTCTCTCTGTTGCACCTTAACTGTTACACCTTGACTGTTGCACCTTAACTGTTGGACCTTAACTCAGATATCCTTAGAATCTGATTTGTCCACTCCTAACCCTGGAGAACGAACCCACGGAGGTTGACGCTAGTCGAAATGGTTGGGACTCAAATTCAAGCTCTTCCCTTGTGTGACTTCTAAACATGGATGAGGTCTAAATTGAAACATATCGCTTCAACTTAAAGGGACACTGTGTGCGACGCTTTTGGGACTCCATTATTTTTCGCAAAAATGATTTATTGCTCCAGGCTCCGTGTCGTTCACGCTTAGAGACAAATTTTCACGCAGCGCGCGCATTTCGAACGTGTGATTGGAACTGCAAGGGCTATGAAGGGCCCAATCCAAGATACAGAATCGACGCACGTGTAGATGCTAGTCCCGCCAACCTCGCGAAGTCCAACTTGAAACTGCCGCCATTCTCGCGTTATCACTCGCCGCGACTTTGAAAAGCGTAATGCATTTTTCAAAGCCGCGGGATGCGTCGCAGTGTCCCTTTAAGTACAACACTGTTAATGGGACACTATCACAGAGCCGCGACGTTGATTACCTGTAACACTTTGAATACCTGTAACTCTTGGATTACCTGTAACACTTTGAATACCTGCAACACTTTGAATACCTGTAATACGCGAATTCAAGGGCGGATTCCGGAGCGGGACCGAGAAGGCCCCTTCCCCTGTCCACCACGACAACGGCGACGACAACAACGATCGGAAGAGAAGGAGGAGAAGAGGAGAAGAAGAGGATGAAGAGGATTGAGACGACGCCGAAGACACCGCCTGTCGAATTGCAGGAGCCTTAGAGAGAGTCCCAAAACACACCACGGCCTTTCTCAGTTTCCACTACTTCAGTTTCGATCCTGTCAGTTTCGATCACATGCTCGCACACGGCGTGAACGTTCATGTCAACGCGTGAACTATGACAAATATTGAGTTCGCAAGAGCAATAAATGTTTATTCTAGCAAATAATAATGGAGTCGAAAAGGCGTCGCAGTGTCCCTTCGGAAGGTGGAAATTTGATGTGTTTCTCGTGACCTGATCTACCCAGATTTTCTTACCCGTATTTCCTCTCGGACTTCTTCCTCGTGACCAACTGAAGAAAAGTGGTCCGCAGCACGGCGCAATCTCCGTTCTAAAAACATGAGGTTGTTTGCGCATGAGCATGCTTCGGCCGTCGAAAGTCTTACGCCGTGAAAGAGCCAATTACGAAAAGTCACGACGCGATCCACTTCCTGGGCGAAGCTTTCCAGTCGAACGGAGGGATTCTGTCGTTCTTCTCCGCTCACATCGACAAATGCGTGGACAAACACATCGTCCATTTGGGTCAGTAAAACAGTGCACAATACGTACATGTCCCAAGGCTGATCCGCAGTACAGAATGAAAGTGTTCGTCTACCGAGGACGGAGCGAGATCGTTCTAACCACGACTCCGGTCCATGGTGTTTTTTGAGGAGGTCTTTGACGCAGTCAGTGAGAAAGATAGCCGTTTCACGAAACATCCTCACCAGGAGAGCAAAGACAACTTTTTCTATCGAAATGAGAAGTTCTTTCTTTTCACGAAAGGCCGACTGGGTGGACATCGCGTATTTTTCAAGGATGAGCAGCCAGCCTGACTATCATCTACAGCTAGCAACCCTTGTCAGAGCGTCTTCCCGGGGCGAAAGATTCATCTTATTTTCACGGCCACGAGGCATGTATATAGTGCGCTGCTGTTGGCAAAACAAAGCAACTCTCCTAAATGCCGTTCGGTCAGTGAGCGGGGGAATTTCCCACGATTTTAACTCAAGCAAGACCATAGGCAGACTAAGAGAAACGACGCGTTTCCAGCTGCTCCCAGAAGTCATTATCCCTCAACCACTAGACCCCCATTTGGAAACCGGTTGACGACCAAGGTGAACTGATTGAAAAGTGCAAACTAATTCACATTGGAACCGGTTGAAAAACGTTCGACCAAAAAAGGCCTCTTCAAGGATGAGCAGCGCTAGCCACCCTAACGAGGATCTACACCTAGAACCCTCGTCAAAGTGTCTGCCAGGGGCGTCATCTGATATTCCCCTCTACGAAGCAATGAGCTAACGCGCTGCTGTTGGCAAGGCAAAACAACGCTCCGCTTACTGACGTTCGGTAAGTAAGTGAGGAGTATTTTCCAATGTCGAGCCAAACCAAACATTGGTGGCAGTGGCAAGACGTGTAAACTGAAAAGTTTCTGGAGGAAAAGAAAACTGTTCCATGCGAAGCACGCCTGGCAGCAAGCCGTTTCGGCTTATCGACAAGGAAGTTCGTCCCGCAGACCGCTGCACGTTTCAAGTTACTAGTACCGTGCTTTCCCACTTGCTCACCCACTAAGGATTCCCGTTCAGAGTTTCAAATTCCCCGGAGCAGGACGGTTGTGTCGTTGCATCACCTAACCGTTGCCCACGACTCAGAAGATGACAGCGCATGAACGTTTCTGCTCCGACATATCCTCTTCATCGAACCACGCATGATGATTTAGCTTCGTCAGGCCTCGCCGAGAAATTAGGCTCGTGCGATTGATGATGATAATGGGGATCAGTGGCGATTCCCTGGTAGTCAAGTGTCAGACATGTAAATCACCCGGCGAGGGGCCAGATGAGTTTTCACTTTGAAGAGCTCATTTCTCGCTGTTGGAATTTCCCACGAGCTACAAGAAATGCCTTATACCGACTAACAGGAACGGCGCGTTTCCAGCTGCTCCCTGCAGTTATTCAGGAATAATCACTGCAGCTCGAACATGAGGCACCAAATTGCCTAACAGACGAGAGTAGATTTACAATAATCGGCTATGCGATCACGTCATTCTGGACCGACTAACTGTCTCGGTCACAGTCGACAATCGAGCAAGTGTCTCGCCCTCTCGCTTCGGTAGGCCGGCGAGAAACTGTATCTTCTTTTGTTCTTCAAATGTTGTGTTCATGAATACTTAATTTTCGGAATCTATTTCTAAATACAGGATTAGCAGACACGGGCTGAAACTGCTGATGAAGAAGGCACAAATGAAAAAATGTCATTGGTCCCAGGTTGAGCCGGAACTCGTCCAAACGGAGAAGGAATATACCTGCAATGCTCGGGTGTGATTGACAGGGGTAGGGGTAGGGGTTGTCAGCGGCTTAGCAGTTGAAGCTTTGAAACTATTTTCCAGCTACCGTCTGTACAATTGCCTAGCTCCCCTTCCCCTGAGATCATCCACGTTTTCCTCGAGTCTTCTTAACCGGTTTTGGCCATTGTCAGTGATTTCCCAATGTCTTCTTCTTTCCGTTCCTGACGTTATGGCCGTTCTTTCTATCACTACACAGCTGACGCTTCAAGTCTAGGTGATAATCTTTCATTAGTCCCGCACCTATTAATTCTTCTATTGAAATGTCGCCGAAGGTTTCCACATGCGTTAGGAGGCGTTGACGGTTTCATGAAATATTCTTCCAGCTGGTAAATTTTATAATTACGTTTTTATGATTTCAGCTAGTCCCTGGAAATCGCCACGTCCTTGCTATGCTTCGTTTGCGTGTCGCTGAAATGAAGTAATTTCGATTTGCCAGACGTTTATTTATGAAGGCCTGTGTATGAGATATCGAGCCTTGGTTAAATTTGTTGCAGTCTATTTCTGCAACACAATAATCAAAACAGCAAGGACATGATAATATTTTTCCAACATTCAAAGCAAAATCCTCTAGATGGCAGCGAGAATTGCACGTTCATTGCGAGTAAAGATGCCTCCCTCCTAAAATCTATGATAGCTCGATCGACGACTATGGAGAGACATCACCAAAACAAATTTGAAGAATATTGAAGAGATTTGAAATCTCACAGAACACGCCGGGTGACTAGAAATGCGCTATGAAAACAATCTCAGGGCAGATCTTGCTCTTCACATGCCTCTTAAGCTTGGAGTTCGGCATCACCATGGAGACGGTCAATTGCAATCGTAAGAAATGAGGTTGTCTACTTCAATCCTTCACTTGCCGGACGCATATTCCATCGACTGTATCAAATAACCCAATTGGATGAGGCGACAGTCATTCATTGTGGTCAAGTAAGTGTTTCAGATATATCAGATTAGTTACCAACATGTAATAGAAGACCCAGACAAGACGTGGGCTGTTCTTCGTGCTTGCATTTAGGAACGAGGCCAACAACATTATTGCGTTCTTTCTAAAATTCCAGGCTATTCTGAGCCATGCGGGTGGGGAGTAAAATGCTCTTGATCGTTGTCATTATACTGATAGTGGCGCATGCGTAGAGGAACCAGCGTAGCACCGTCGACAGCTGTCAGGAACAAGTGTGTCGCCCCTCTCACTTCGTCTAGCTGGCGGAAAACCGCATTGTTCTCCTTCTTTAGAGACCAGCTGAAACTGGGGATGAATTCACCACAAGTCACTGGTCTCAAGTGGAACGGGAACTGGGCAAAACAATATCGGAATATACCTGCAATACTCTCTTGTGGTTGACGGTAGGGGAGGGGGTTCTCAGCCGCTCAGCAGTTGAAGCTTTAAAGACATTGTCCAACTACCATGTGTTCGACCCTCTCTCCCTGGGATCAGTAACTATTTTCCTCGAGTCTCCCTCACCGGTTTAAGGTGTCGGTGATTTCGAAGTAGTTTGCGAGACGTGACCATCAATCAGCCAATCAGAGACCCGATTGCCACAGAAACAAGAATGGATCCGTATGGACACTCAATTTTAACAGGGACGAAATCCCTGGATTAACACCTTGGCTGCCCTTTGGCTTTCAATTCCATTGATGACTATGATCCCCCGTTCAAGGCTCAGGCTCAGAATTGAAAGTGAGCGTTAGCTTGACCACGAACACAAAAAGTGAGAGACTGTCAAGAAAGACACGAGGTCACTACGGATACACCATACGATCTTTATGCGAATAGAAGTCGAAAACGTTTTGCAGTTGGTGCTCCGTGCCATTTTCTCTTCAACTTGGAGAGGTAACACGTTGCTACGGAAAAGGCGGACACGAACTTGAGAGGACAGAGTAATCATGGTTCCTCTTTATGCTTGAGAATCAGTCCTTGCCCCTTTTAGGCGTTGAGTTGCTCAAATACAGAGGGTCTATGACCATGTTTTTCTGGCGAGAAATAAGGTCACCCACCTCTTCCCTTCCAGCTTTCATCAGATTGCCTGTGCAATATCGAACATTTTTGCAAGGCAAGGCGTTGGTAACTCAAAGCGTCCGGATGAAGTCCCTCTCTTGTCATCATCAGTAAAGCTTCCAGCCTGTTATCGACATCTATGTTGAATTTACTAGATAAGTTTGCTTTGAAAAGTAGCTCAACAGCTACTGATAGCATCGATATCCAAGAAAAGCAAAGATGCCTTGTCCAGTGCTTTGAAAACAGTGACTGCATTCCAAGCCTCAACAAGGTGCATTTGAACGTCTCGAAAAGGTAAGTACTATTGTTTCGTTTTTGCTTACCAGTGCTTTGCTCACCCTCATAACTGAACATGTCGTTCCAGCCCTGTATGTTCTCCACAGCTATCGTCTTGAGAAGTTGAATTAAAAGGACAGGGCGAGGTTTGGTCTGAGGATAACTCTGAAGGATGTCGACAAGACTAGTTTCGTCGATTTCCCGAATAAGGCTCTTCCATTGAGCAACTTTGATTATCTGTGATGCGCCCGTAAGCAAGCAACAAACCTCTTCGATTATGGCTGAAAGTACAGAAAGTTTGAGCAGGATAGATTGCCAGAACCTCAAGGACTGAAGTAGAGTTGACCTGCTATATTCGTGAACCTGATACTCCGTGGAATTGCCGAAGTGGAAAACGAAAAAAAGTATTATAGACCAACTTCAATGTAAAGAAAGGGCTAGGTAGAGGGCCAGTTTGATTCTAAAACCAAACCTGAAGAGGGAGCAGCTAGAGAAAATCGTTTTTGATTTTACGGATCGTAAGCCAGGTGCAAGGCGCCAATCGCTCCATCCTAAACATCTTGCTCCGACCAAAAGGGCCGCTGCCGTTTATGGTGTCTTACTTCAATTAAAAGGCGAATGGTCTCTCTTTCAGCGTTGTTTATCTCTCAAACAGCGCAGAGTGTCTGTACTATAAATTTGTAATCTGGGAACAAAGCCTTACTCCTGCAGTGCTAGATCGATTCCATGCAGTGAGCCATGGAAGGTTCTCTCATCGTTGAGATTAAGCATTGCCAGCAGCTGAAGGATTGTTTAAACTTGGAAAGTTGAAACAACTTTGAAAGGGCACAGCACAGGAATATCAAACTCTGGTAATCAACACTGACTCCTGCAGGAAGCCTTAACCTGTGGGATATTTCCGGAAGTAAATGAGAACTGCTTGTATCAATAGGCCATGCATGAAGACATGGGCAAGAAACATTCTTCCACAGCAGTGTTTTCTTGCGAAACAGCGAGGATGAGGCGTCGTGCGCGCCTTTACAGTAGAAAAGCAGGCAGCTCTCTGACAATACTCCATTCTCATTTATAGCTTGATCAGGCTCACATGTTCCAAAGAATTGATTTCCAAAGTCTAGACCCAGTTTCAACTTCGTGCAAGTTTCATCACACAGGCTAAACTTAGCCCCTTCCTGAAAACTGAAATCATTTCATTGCTGCGAAGCAAGAACGTAGAAATCAAAGTTTTGACTCGACGGGAAATGAAGATATGGGCTTGAGCATTAGTCGTACGATGAAAATTATTGATTTCTTGTGCTCTTCAAAATTTTGTGGCCAAGGAAAAGATCATCCTGAGCTGTGTTCGAATCCAGACGTTTCCTGATGGTTTCCTGTATATGCTTGTGCATTGAGAACCGCCATGTGATTCCATAGCTAGAAGACTAACCTCACCGAGCTCTCTTCTGCAGTTAACAATGTCTTAAAACTCCTCCTTCCAATTGAAGGCTATATCAAAATATACCACTGTGGTACTTTACATAGGTGGAAGCTGAGGGAAAAAAACAGAGCCGTCACAATGGTGATTTAGCTGCTCCAATGCACATTATGGAAAACTCGTCGAACAGGAACAGGTCCGGCTGCTTGTCGAACTTCAACATTTCCCCTCATACTTTTGCTGAAGATATTTGCAGGATCTCAGCTTTATCGAGCTGCAAACTTCCCGAAAGAATGTGAAATGCTGCCACTCATACCTCTGACGGGTTTTCTCCATATGCTCTTTATTTATTTTGCCAAAACAAACTGTTCAATCGTCTTCCTCTCTCCTTCGGGATTTCTCAAGAGAATGCTCCCGGTCAACTGAAGAGAGTGTTAACGTTCTGTTTCCAAAGCACAGAACTCAACCACCTTCTAAGGACGAATCCCCTGCTGGCCTGTTAGATGGATGGACCAATTACATAGCCTGGTGAAAGCGAACAGAAGGCAGTGAGGTAGATTATAGAACGGCTTTTTGAAGCAGGAGATCAGGGTCGAAAACGTCATCAAACACAAGAAGTAGCAGCTTCTGAGGGCTGCTCAGAACTTCTTTGAATCTTTCTTCAGCTGTTGAAGACTCCCTATTATTAACAGATTGTTTTACTGTGGTTGTCTGTTGAAGTATAAAAGAATTGCATCCTTTGTCAAACTCTTCTGTACCAAACGGGGGCACCATGTATGGAGATTCAATTGCTTGGGCAGACTGACTTGAAAGCCTTCTCCATTCTATATGTTTGATAGACTAAGTCAAGTTGTGTCAATTCGATATCGATTGCTCCAGCTGATGTTGCTTTATTTGCTCCTCGACCATTATCAGAAATGATCAAATAACCTGCCAACTCTGCCTGTGGTAAGTCGAACTTGATTTTCGCTTGTGTTCCCGGAGGTAGCCATGCATCTTCTATGTTGAGGAAAGGAATAAACGGACGCGTCTTGTATTGAAACTGTCGAGAAAGAACGTACGACGTTTTCTAGCAACGTGTTTCCAAAGCTTTTGATGTTGTCTAGAACAATGGTCGGTGCTCTCTTCGGTGTGAAGTCACCAGCGAAATCGGGATTCACATCTGCATAACCTCCTGCAGCATTCGTAGCAAAAGCATATCCACGTCGACGTTTAGCACCATACTCGTATTCGGCGAGAGGTACGCGTTTCACTCCCTTCTGTGGATCCATTTTTTTTGCAAACCGTTCAGATCCGAGTGTGACTTCTGAAGTTTACCGATATTACTTTCCATGAGACTCCTGATATGCTGAACGATCTGCATGTCCGATACTTTACTCGATTGCGTAATTTCCGGGTCATCCAGTTCAACTCGAATGTTCTTGAACCAGGAGTATGGAGGAGATGTTGGCGATGTTGGACATTTCCAATGTTTGTAGTCTCCAGCATTGTTAATCAAAATGTCTTTGACCGTGTATTTCAATTTAGCAATGAAATAGATTTCTCCTAAAGCTATAAAATTCGGAGAAGAGAAGTCCAGTTCATGATTCAAGCTTTAAGGAGGGTGGGGAGCCATTTTTGAGTAGAGGATAACCAATCGTCAACCTTCCAACAGGGATACTTTCTTCTCAACTCTTTCAAGGATAGGATTTTGCAACACTTTATTATTTGATAAGAAGCCCTTGAAAGAATTTTGAGGGGTGACTAGTCTTTGACCCATACCTATAAAAGGGAGAAGTTTTATTCGATTCTGAGATCCAGACGTATCGGATATCCTGTTGTGTGACATTTTCGTGAGGAAGAAGTAATGGCTTGTCATCTTTGCTAAGGACGTAGTTAATCAAACCACTCCAGGTTTGCATGAGAAACGTTTTCAAAACTCGAGAATCCATGTTATCACCATACTCCACCGATGGTCCTGTTAGATCTATGTATAGCAAAACAAATAGTCTGCTTTTGGAAAGATCCCCGGCGAACGGGAAGGTATATGATCCTGTAAGATTGTGTGAAATTTCAACCTCGCCCAATCCGAGAAGGATGGATGGCTAATCCCTCTTAAGTGTACATGTCTTGCCGTTAGGAACAGAAACACTGACTCGGCTCGTGTGCCGGGAATAACAAAACTCAATGTCTCCATGATTGGCTCGCTTCAGCGTTTCGTTCATGATTGAGATCAAATCTTGGATATAAGTGTACGTCCCTGTCAAAGTTGACAGCTTCACTTTAACAGCGTCCTTCCCCGTTCCAGTCGTCACGTAGTTTGCTGGTTCGTTGATTCCGTAACATTCTCACAGAATGCGACTCAAATTGCACTGATTCCAGCTTGACGGTTTTATTTCTTTTCTCTAAACCTTCCGCATTCATTGAAAAATGTTGTCCGTATAACCCATTGCTCACAGCTGCAGAATTATTCACAGCAGACGAAACGCTAGCCATTTTGATTCTTATTAAAAGGGGAAAAATTGAATATAGTAAGGATGGCCTTCTGGACGGCAGAGTTTCATAAAGGCGAGAGCAATCATTATTTAGTCAAGCAGATACAGGCACTAATATATGACATTACCTCTATTCTAATCGCTTCAGGTAATGATAAACCTGGGAATTCCGTCACAATCTTAACAAAATGAAAACTGCTCTCGGTGCTATTCCTACTGAAAACATCTTAACTCATTGAGAGGATCCCACTAGTGTGCACCTGGAGCCCATCTCTTCCGCCACTAGCTGCTCTTGCAGAGAAAGCCCTCCCTATCCTCCAGTCCAGCGACCACCTCAAGAAGCTTTCTGACCGGCCACTAATTGCGTACCGACGGCCAAGGAGTTTGGGAGACTTGCTGGTCCGCACCAAGCCCTTCCCGCCCAGTGCTGAGAGCACTTCTCCTGGCACGCACCCCTGCCAGGCTACGCGGTGCAAGACATGCGTAATCACGTCACCATGGAGGGAGATCATCTATGCACCAAATTAAACGAGCGCTTCACCATTTAAGGCCATTTTACCTGCCGTTCCATGAGCGTGGTGTTTATGCTCACCTGCGCAAGCCCAGGTTGTAAAGCGTCATACATCGGAGAGACAGGATGTGCCCTAAGAGGAAGAATTAACCGCCATCGTTTCGCAATCACGAGAAGAGGACACTCCTGTGTCAGAGCACTTCCGGGCTGAAGGCCATCACTTTCTAGTTTTGGTACTACAAACTGCACCGAAGGATAATCTCCAGAGGCGACTTCTTGAAAATCGCTCGATTGGTCGCCTGCGTCAACCTAATCAGTACGCTGTTCCGGTTGTTGAACAGGGATGAGGGCATTGATGCTCTCACACTCTGACCTCCCACCACACACCACATGTTCGCCCCTCCCCCCTCTCTCTCTCTCTCGCAACATATTGTCACGCATCATGCATCACTGTTCACGCTTACATTTACCCCGTGGCCAACATAAAACCCCAGCACCTCAACCTTTTCCTCCTGATTATCTGTTCCTAATGAAGCCATTTTTGGCGAATCGTTGAAAAGTCTTCCGTCTTGTTCCCTCTTCCTTTTCTTGTCCTTTCTTGTCTCTCCTTGCTTCCTTCTTTAACAAGAATGTTCAATGTATCTCTTGTAATTGATGTCCAACGTATCTCTTGTAATTGATGTCCTTAACTCATTATGTAAAGTCATTGAAAGAAAGAAATCGTGAATTACAGAGCAGTATGAGGAATGCCTTATCCTCTTTATCATTGATAAGGAACGTTTAGGGGGACTCTACAACACAAGGTTCACTACAACCGAGATAAAATCTCTATCTACTCCCGCAAACGTGAAAGAGAGAGAAAAAACGAAAGAAAAACTCGATGGGCGAGCCGGGATCGATTTTTCCTTACGTTCTTACTCTCTCTTTCACGTTTCGGGAGTAGATAGAGGCTTTATTTCGGTTATGGTAATTCCCCGCATAAGAGCGTCAAGCTCGCCTTCGATTGACAAGGTTCACTGATTCATGATGTGGAGAGCTTGAAAGAGGCGAATACCTCCTCTCGCACAACTGTGACGGACATCGCTGTTGCATTGAGTCAGTTACAAGAGCAAACCTCATCTCCCTTATGGTTCAGTGGAGCGCGTGCCCCGCGCTCCTCAGAGGGTAAACAAGAAGACTTCTTCATCAACACCAGAACTTTAATTTTATATCAGCGAGGAAGTAATTATAATGCTTGGATTCATTTCGGACGACTTAGTGGATCATCATCAACTTAGTGCCGCTGACAACAATATTCCCAAGACCCGCAGACAAGAGACAACCGACCAAGGCGTACACTAAAAAAAGAATATTTAAGAAACGAATAACTTTTAAAATTGAACCATAGGCTCGTGCTTGCGCTCGAGTGGTACTAATTGTGAATAAAATTTCGGTTTGTGTCACAATGGTGGATATGTGGGCCTCGTCGACCAGATGATCGACGAGGTCCACCGGGTGTATAAACAACCGGCAATGTCGACAGTAGACTCTCGGTTCACAACTCCTTGATGTCGCCGTCTGTGGTGGCGACCACGGATCCGGAGGTGTGAAATCATTGAAATGATGACCTTCATGGTCACAGGACCGGTGTCGCAATATAGGCACTCCACGTCTGAAGAAGAGAGAAAAAGACACCCTCAGAAGACTTGAAGAAACAGTGAAAGGCTCAACGAAGACTTACTTTATCTCTTGATGTGGAGACAGATGAAGAAGAAGACTGCGTCCGTTGAACGAAGTATAAAGCCTGGTGGTCACGGCCTCGACCTATATAGACTTCCGCTCCCGTCAAAAGATGCGCGGCAATGTGCAATGCGTATCAACTCACCGGTAGAATGTATTGTGGATAGAAGCTACTCTAGTGCATTCAGATTTGCGAAGACACGATAGGTTCGCAAGTGTCCTTCGCGATCGACATGGGACAACCACGAAAACAGAATTTCATGGCGGTCCGTGGCTTCTCTCGACTTTGGCTGTTGCGTTGAATACTGCTAAAGGTTTCGCCAGGAACTTTGCCGAAACATATTCTTCGAAAGCGGAAGCGTGTTTTGGAAGTTCTAGGGAAGATTTACATCTCCTGAGCTGAAACAGCGCGGCGATCAAAACCATTATCGTAAATTTCCCAGTCTTTTGAAGAAAGTTGTAAACAAGTTCCCTCATCACGTTAGAGCTGAAGAAGCCCAATGGGCGAAACGTTCCATAAATACTTTCTCAATCTTTCTTTTCATGATAATATTTATGTTCCCTCATCACGAGCAATCCTCATTCATAAATTTAAAACAAAACCCGAAGATTAAGAATATGTACAACCGAAATTTCAAAGACCATCCGGAATTCATTAACCCTCAATCGATTACGAATGCGGTAAGTTCATCGCTTTTAAATTATGACGATAACAGGAAATCAGTCAGACATTCGGTTGTTGACGTAAGGAAAAAATTCAGGCTCCTACCAGCGCGATCCTATCATTACAACCGACTAAAGAGAACGATTTTGATCTCATTCTCTTGCTAACGCTCCACCGCTTTCTTGCAGAAAAGCAGACTCCAGATGCATTTTTAGAAGCACATATTTAACAGCACGATTGAACCTTTAGCAATTACATGAAGAAATCCCGGCTTCGAATTCCGCGCTCGTCTGGAAAGCGCGATTCAAACAGCTCAAAGCTTCATCATTAGTGATTACAAGGCTCTTGTGAACGAGACAAACAGAACTTATCTGGCAAAATATCCGTTTAAAGGAATTAGCGAAAAGCTTTAAAATCAATCCTTCTGAGAAGGATTTTTCTGCCTTGACATTTAATTAAAAGCTTGTTGAAATCAAACAACGAACGCTATCCAACCCTGAATCGTTAGAAACATTTAGTGGGTAGGATGAACTCTTCAGAGTCTAGACTAATTTCTCCAAAGCAAGAATTATCCCTCACTGGTCATTTCATGGTGAAATAGCAAGCTTATATGGACCCGGACGAGCAATTTCTGTTTTTCTGTTCTCAAAGATAGAGGCTTCGCTCGGCGTGTTCTTTCCATTCTGTAGAAGGACAATCAATTCAACAAAAATAAATATTCCCCTGACCAATTGCGATATACGGCGCGGCATGCGGTAATGGGAGTGGATGGGTTTCACGGTGTGACCAGTTATGGCTTATTGACCTCAATTGAAAGATGGAGAATGTTGCATAGCCAATACAGACAAACGTTCGACCTTTTTTTGATGTACCGGTACCAGCGGGCGGACACCATTTTGGGTAACGGTATGCCGCGAAGACAATCACATTTTTAGTATTTGACAGCTTCGGTAGAAGTTTACAAGAAGTGGAACAAGATTACACAGAACCGAACTTCAAACGATATTTTTTCAAAGCTCATCCAAACTGTAATGTTTTCACCAACACTCAAATCCTACAAGACATGTCCACTGCCGTGTGCGGGCGGTACGCGACTCTAGTAGCACGATTGTTTTCCGAACATGGTAGCATCCAACAAGTTCTGGATGTTCAAGAGCGCGTGTTTTCCGGTAGCACAACTGAAAATGATAGATTGATGATAGCGGTGGTGATGATGGTGGTCAAAAGTGGACTCAGAGGTCAGCTGAAGAGTTACACAAGCCACGGGGAGTTCACTTCCCAGAAGAAAAGTTACAGTCAAGCACATTGATCAGATTTGGAGTACTGATATAGTGGACATGCAAGCTTTTTCAAGAGAGAATCATGGTGTCAAATGTTTACCGACAGTCATCGATGTATTCTCAAAGTATGCGTTGATCATGGCATTGAAATCCGAAATACGTAAAGACATCACGGAAGTCTTTATGAGAATCTTCAAAGGATCTAAACGTAAATGGGCAATGTTGTGGGTCGATTAGGGAACTGAGTTTTACAACAGAGTATTTCGCGAGCTTTTGGAGGATCACATGCACAGCTCGCATAACGAAGGGAAAGCCGTGATGGTGGAAAGGCTCAACCGAACAATCAAAACTTGGGTGTGGAAGCATTTTAGCGCGAATAATACCAGAAAATATATTTTTTTATTCTACCTAACACAAAGAAACAACGATTCCCTTCATCACACGATTAAAATGTCTCCACATTATACGTCCAAGAAGAAGAAGAATGAGCAAGGGGTTCATAGGAATTTGAATAAGGGAAAGCAAAAGGCATAACATCATTCTCGCTTTTCCTACGGAAACCACGTTAGGAAAGTGAAAAATCAAGCGCCGCTTTGAGAAAGGTTATACGACTAATTGGACAGAAGAAGTGTTTGAAATTACTCAAATATTCCCCACTTCCCCAGTTACGTATCAGATTAGCGATCTAGCTTACGAACCTATCATTGGTCGCTTTTATGACCAACAATTACAGAAATCTAGTCAAACCACATTCCAGCTTGAGAAAGTATTAGGTAAGCGGAAAGGCAATGCTCTTGTGACATGGAAAGGCTACCCCCAAAGCTCAACTGAAGGATTCCAATATCAAACTCGGAAAGATTGTAGATTTTAATCAGAAAAGGCATAAGGGAGCAACCTGACTGTGAAAAAATTAACTGTGATGACAGGGTGTGGGAGAGATCTGTTGTGTGTGTGAGGTTTGGTGTGTGTGCGAGTGTGTGTGTGTGGGGGGGTAGGTGCGGTGTGTGTATGTG
>JAOWAR010191068.1:0-15553 GCA_028571005.1 Clathrina lutea | reverse complement strand
ATCGAACAATGGCTATAGTCTTTTCGTTAGTCTTCCAGACTCTTCCTTTTTCTTATGCCACGTCACCCTTCCTCTTTAGCTTGGCTATATAAGTTGGCGGTATGAGAATAACAAGCAATGAATCGTTCGTTTGACAACTCGATTGTCTGACGACTGTTGGAATACTGGATTGTGGAGAATTACACAGGTGGCAGCGGTCTTCGAACCTGCCGATGTGCTTCGTGGATGGCCTCGCCAGTCACTCCATTCGTCAACGTCTTTGCGAAGAGTGGCCTGACAACCTGGCCCGCGCAATTGCCAGGACTTTGCAGCTTCACGCTGCCGACCAGATCGAAGCGTTGGCTACATCTTCGACCTCAACGGAGCCTACAGTAGCTGTCGCCGCTCCCATTCCTCGGCCCAACTCAGAGATCGAACGCTTGGTGAAAGCGCTCGTCGATTCCCACTTGCAGCTTGTCAAGAACCTACCACGGAGCACCGGAAGTCGACCATTTTCTCGCAGGATCAACCGCCCACGCAACACGGCCCAAGGTGCGGCCCTTCGACTTCTGGCACCCGCGACCGTTTTCACCAGTTTGGTCGCCCATCTAATGATCGCCGCCAATCCAGCCCTCGCTGTTTCCACTGCAATGCCATCGGCCACATAGCATGTTATTGTCCTGTTGACCGTCGTCGACCTGGTTGTTCCTCTTGGTCATCTGGATCCAGCCAACAACGCTTGCAGTCGGGAAACGTCTGGTGACTGACGCCGCAGGTCAGGCACCAGTCTCTTCCTCCATAACCCAGCCACCTAGTTCGTCACCGCCATCACTCGTTGATGACGACTGCTCACCTGGTCCGGCTGCTGTCCACCCTCAACCTCCCACCTTCTCATCGCCAGTCCCTCCCTCCCTGACACAGCCACCTGGTTCGTCACCGCCATCACTCGTTAATGACGACTGCTCACCTGGTCCGGCTGTTGTCCACCCTCAACCTCCCACCCTCTCATCGCCAGTTCATCCTTCTACTACGCAGTCTCCTCCGCCTCCATCCGATCTCCAGCCTTCTATTATCATCGGTGGTCTCCACGTGACACAGCCCATCCGTGTTTCTGTTCTCCTTGATGGTCATCCTCACCTCAGCCTTGTGGACTCTGGGTCTTCCTACTCACTACTACCTCTCTCCTTTGCCGTTGGAGGCTGTTCTTCTCCGTACAAGGGCCCAACTCCCCGTTCCGTTTCACAGCACGCTTCCAGTCACCGGTATACTGACTGCCGATGTTGAACTTGGCGTCGTTACTGTTCGCCACTCCTTCCTGCTCTGTGATATCACCACCGGTCCCTTTCTCCCTTTTGACTCAGCGTTCTTCGCCACCTTCGAGCCCGCTGCCTGTCAGCGCTCTGCCCGTCGCGTCGCCTGCTGGTGTGTCGTTTTCTTCCCTTCCTCCCCCTCGGACTTTCTTGTCGTCTCTGCATGATCACCCGTGGATCACCACGTCGACGCCGAGCTCGCCGCCCGTTCGTCATGCTCGGAATGTATCCGCACCCTTCGTTCCACTTCCTCTTCAACCTGTGGTTCTTCATCCGGCACCGCCGCCAGCCCACCACCATTCAGTACGTCTTCGTCACCCCCTGCCTGGCATGCTGACTATGACATGTCTACTTAGCTCTCTTTGCTGTCTCTCTCGGACTTTGTATGTTGTATTCCTTCTCTCATTTTCCTTTAATTTCTCTACTAGTGTGCTTGGCCCGAGAACGTGCCACACACACTAGGAGGGAGTTGTGTAAAAGCCGCATTTCTAGTGTATTCTAGACAGATCCATCATGAGCTCTTCTAACTATAGACCATGATTAACTCAACTATTCTCTTGTCTGCTAGAACCTTCTAGTCACGTCATGACTTCTCTTTCTATTCTCTATCCTCACCTTTGTGTACAAATCGAACAATGGCTATAGTCTTTTCGTTAGTCTTCCAGACTCTTCCTTTTTCTTATGCCACGTCACCCTTCAAGTCCTCATTCGCTTGGCTATATTGGAGGAATGAGAATAACAAGCAATGAATCGTTCGTTTGACAATTCAATTGTCTGACGACTGTTGGAATACGGGATTGTGGAGAATTACACTGCCGTTACAATGGATACCGGCGTTACAATGGATACGGCGCGGGAAGCCTCCAATTCTAGCGTATGTAGCGTGTAGCTTGGCAGCAATCCCGATGTACGGCATCTCCGGCATGTGTGTGTATGTCCAAAAGTGATACATGACAACGTTGGACCGGAGGGAAAGGTGAAATGCGACTCCGTTGTCAGTGAGCAAAACAAAAAGTTACGATAGCAGTGTGTGTTAAAGAATATTGTATAGTTGGACTAGGATAAAAGGTGAAATACGATTTGGTTGTCAGTATGCAAAACAAAAATATTACAAGAGCAGCAGAAGGCCCGTTTCATTAGTTGAGGCGCTGTCATCCTGATACAAGAAAACAATCCTACAAGAAACCTAGACATTTCTATGCCCACCTGTTTCGGGACTTATCTCAAGACAGGACTAAAAGATGATAACGGGTTCCAGGGCCATACAGAGTAAGCAAAAAGAGGCGAGAAAAGAAATAAAGAAGCGAGAAGGTGTGTGTGTATGTGTGTGTGTGTGAAAACAACATATTTGGCGAGGTATGGCCGGTGAAAGGTTTAACTAGTTCCAACCCTTTCCTAGCTCTGTGCAATGCTCCCTGCATTGTTAGTTTGTCCTTGTTCTCTTCCTTTCTTATCCAGGTGGGCCCATGTTTGGCTTCACGCAACCGCTGGAAATGGCGGCTTTACCTGAAAATTCTCCGAACGGAATGACAGTCATTCAGCTCCAAACCAGCAGACCAGCTCAGAATTTCTCATTGCTATCGAACGGCACAGCTCCATTCTACGTTAATCCTTGCAGTGGCCAATTAGTAGTGGATGGAGATTTGAATCGCGAGACTACCAGCCGCTATGCCCTGCTCGTCACTGCAACAGCAGCAGACAATGCCAGCCGACAAGCGACACAACTCATCGAGATCCTTGTCATTGACGAAAATGACAATGCACCGATGTGTACACAGCCAGCGTTCGCATCTTCAGTCGCTCTAAACCACAATATCAGCTTACCTCTTCACTTCAAAGTCGCTGACTTCTGTTCCGATATGGATGATGCTTCAACCGACAATGCACAGCTATACTACAGCCTCGAAAACCAATCAGTCCACTCGGATTTTTCCATCACTCCAGCTGATGGCAACCTCTGGCTTCGACGGAATCTCGCCAACATCAGCTCAAGCCAACTTCAGATCCGTGTTTCAGACCTCGGCTCACCGAGCCTCCAAACCATGGTCTTTCTCAATATCTCTGTAGTGGAGGCAAACTACTTCTCTCCGCAGTTCAGTCAGACTAATGTGGCGGTCACTGTTCCTGAGTCTGCTCGCCAAGGCGAGACAGTTTGGACTGCAAATGCCACTGATTCTGACCAAGCGCCACAAAATGGCGTCACCTACGCTCTGAGCGGGTACAGCGATATGTTTGCAGTGGATGCAAGCGGTGAGATGTCATTGCTCCAGAAAGTTGACTACGAACAAATGGACAGGCACAGCTTCTTGGTGACTGTAGTTGCTACAGACACGGCCCCACCTGGTGCACGGCGGTCATCCTCCGTCGTAGTGAACATCACAATTGCTGATGTCAATGAAACACCAGAGTTTGTCAGTTTCAATCATCGAGTGCAGGTGCAGGAAGACGCAGCTGTGGGCTCCGTAGTCACCACACTGACTTGTCTGGATGACCACAATGAAGGACGGATTTCTCTTGCCGGACAAGAGACATGGCAATTTGCTCTAAACTCATCTACCGGCGAGCTGACTGTGACATTTGCTCTGGACGCAGACACATCCTCTCATCATAACCTGACCATAGTCTGTTCAGACAAAGGCCACCCAGAGCTCAGCACAAGCAAAGACCTCATGATCATCGTATCACCGGTCAACGAACATTCCCCCACCTTTACATCCCAGGGCTATGACTACGTCATAATAGAAAATGCCGCCATAAACTCTACACTAGGCGTTGTCACAGCACATGACAAAGACAGCGGTGCACATGGGCAGGTGCGATATGGCTTCATTGAGCAGAACAGCCCGTTCTGGATTGAAGAAACCTCCGGGAAGATTCTTGTTGGCGGGCCAATTGACTATGAGACGGCTCAGCAATGGAGGTTGACCATCACTGCTGAAGACCAGGCAACGCCACAGTATTTGCAGAGAAGAAGCACCTCAACAATATATGTATCTGTCATTGATGAAAATGACAACGCCCCGACATTCGAGCAGCTCACCTACCACCAAACAATTCCCTCTGATTTCCTGCCTGGCAGCAGTATCCTACGTGTCATAGCCATGGACCGTGATGAGCTGGACAGACATAGACTTGTGTACTATCTTCATCCCAAAGATGACGGTAACAACTTCACTATCAACACATCCTCTGGTGTAATCAGCATGGTTGATGTAGAAGAGAACTCAACCTACTCTCTGGAAGTGCACTGTGCTGACTCCAATGCAACGCATACCTCTAGTGTCTTGGTTGAAATTGACGTTGTTCCACAGCTCTTCAACGACCACAGCCCTCAATTTAATCTGAGAGGCAAATCTGGCTATGCTCTGCAGATCAATGAGCAAGCATCGCCTGGTTCAGGGCAGGTCATTCGCTTGGAGGCAACGGACGGTGACCTTGGACACCCCGGCGAGGTTATTTTCAGCTTTGTAGACAACGACACATCTCCGTTTCAGATTGATTCTCAAACTGGCGTAGTCACATTGGCAAACCCATTGGACTTTGAGGAAACATCAAGTTATCTTCTGGCTGTCTGGGCTAGCGACAATGCTCCCATCATCGGTCTGCCTGCCAGATATGCCACAACTTTCTTGAACATCACAGTCCTTGACTTCTTCAGCCCGCAGTTTGACAAAGACACCTTCCAGTTCAATGCTCTGGAAACGACTGCCATTGGCCATGTGGTGGGCATGGTGGCATGCTCCGACCAAGACTTAACAAGCGACTCGTCGATGATTTATTCTCTTCTAACCAACAGCAGCGCCTTTTCCATCAACCAAACAACAGGTGCCATCTACGTTTCTGGGTCCCTGGATGTTGACTCACCTGAATCTGTCGCCCACCGAACATTTAGTGTATCTTGTACCATTCATGATAAGATTGTCATGGCAACAGTGGAAGTTGACGTTCTAGCTGAGAATGAATACTCTCCGGTTTTCACTCATTTGGAGATTTTGAAGGCTGCATCCGATTCCAGCATTATCTTTGGGACGGCTGCGACAGGTCGAGCGATTTTACTCCTAATCTACGAGCTGGTGAAGCCGGGAACAATGATTGTCCAGACGCATGCCGAGGACAAGGACAGCAACACAACAACCGATGGCAAGGTGAGGTACAAACTGACGGAAACCATGCTATCTTCTGCAGCTCCAAGCCCAATTACAATCAACTCGCTTACCGGTGATATCTCCACGGTGAGAAACATCCCCTGGACACCGTCTCACACACCATTTAGATATCGCCTAACGGCTCTGGATGGCAAAAACCGAAGCAGCGTAGAGACTGTGTGGGTAATACTGTCAATTTGGGACGAAAACACCGAGACGCCGATGTTCACACAGCAAAACGTCTCTTCCATCACCGTTCCAGAAGATGCCGCAGTTGGAACGGTTGTGACACAGGTGACGTGCATGGATGGTGATAATGGATACTTACCCTCAGGTGCTATGTCCTTCCGGATATCATCCGGTGACAGTCAGGGAGCATTCGCTGTCCATGCCCCAAGACAGTTCCGCACATTTCATGCCTTGAGGACGGCTTCAATCATCACCAGCAAAGACTTGTCCCGCTTTGATGCAACAATTTACAACCTAAGTGTAACTTGCTTCAATCCATCCCCGCCAGGGTACAGCTCAAATTTTCGCATCTCAATCCTTATCAAGCGAGGGAACCATCACCCACCGGTCTTCACGAAGCCGGTGTTTCACACACAGGTAGTCGAGAACAGCGTGCCAGGAGCAGAGGTTGTGCGATTGATGGCCACGGATGATGACAAGGGTATCCATGGCAACATTATGTATGACATCATAAGCGGTGACGACAGGCATTTCTTTGCTATGAACCGCAGTACCGGGAGGGTCTACAGCCGGAGACTGCTGGATCGGGAAGCGCAGGCTCAGCATTTGCTCAGAGTGCGTGCCAGCGATGGCTTTGGGCGAGAAGGGTTTACAACAGTGATCGTTGAAATAGAAGATGTGAATGACAACGCACCCATCTTTTCTCGATCACTCTACCAAGGGTCTGTAATGAGACATTTTTCTTTGCCTGGCTTTGTTCTGCTAGCCGTGAAGGTTGTCGATGTAGACCAAGGGGTCAACGCTGTTACATCGATGGCTGTGGTCAATGACCCACATGGCCTTCTCACCGTGGACCCTACAGGTGCTGTCATCTTGCAGCGAAGCCTCCAGAATACTTCAAGGGACTATTTCAACTTCAGCCTAATCGCCCAAGATAGCGGATCTCCACAAATGAACTCAACCGCTGATGTCATCATTCAGCTTTTTGATGAAGATTCCCCTGACCTTTTAGAAAATGACAGTTCACGGGATGTCAACACCACTGCATTCCTTCCTATGCTGACTAGAAGTCGCTATCTAGTCAATGAGTCTGAGAATGGCCAAGTGCCCAAACTTTTATTGAGGGTTAATATTACACAAGTCAGTGATTGGGTCCAGTATAGGATCGTGGCTGGCAACATTGGTGAAAAGTTTTCCATCAATGGCAGCAGTGGTGAGATCAGAGTGGTGTCACCGCTTGATGCAGAAGATGTGGACGTCTATCACCTTGCTGTACAGGTGAGCCTCGCTGGTGGCGATGAGTGGTCTGCGGCTCGTACCCAGATCACTGTCATGGTGATGGTCACCAGTGTTAATGACAATGCCCCGATACCGGTGCAGTCAGCAGTATCTGCCAACGTGAGCTGGACTGACCGTTCTGGGAAGGTCCTAACGACAGTTGCTTGCTCTGACAAGGACGGTGACACTGTCACCTTTTCTCTGCAGGGAAATAATGACCGTGTGTACGTCGATCCACACACTGGGGACGTGATCTTGAACACCTCCTATGACTTAGTGACGGAGAAGATTGACAACTTCACCGTGACTTGTAGTGACGTTGCCTCCCCCAGCCTCATGTCGCAGGTTCAAGTCATTCTTTATGTTGTTGGAGTCAACCATAACCCTCCCATCTTCCACCTTGCCGGGTATAACTTCAACGTAAGTGAAGATACGCCACCAGGTACCCATGTCGGCATGGTAACTGCATTAGACCCAGACCCAACCTACTTTGGTACCCTCCGCTACAAGATAAAAGCTGGCAATGGTGAGGGCACATTTGGCATCAACTCATCTTCCGGGGAGATCAGCTTGCTTAGAGGAATTGATCGCGAAAGGACGGATCAATATGAACTGACCGTCATGGTTGAAGACAGTGCCGTGTTTCCGGCAAGTAGTGAAGTGGCCGTTCGAATTTCGGTTGGAGATGTTAATGACAATCAGCCGGTGTGTGCTAAGGATAGACTGGAGGTGATGATACGTAGTGACAGGGCAGCCAATCAAACTCTCATCATCCTATCTTGCCATGACAATGATGCAGCTAGCAATGGCAGAATCGTCTTCCACCTGCTCACCTACCATGATAAATTTGAAATAGATGTTCAAACCGGCGAGATCCTCGTGAAGAAAAAGCTGAACCATTGGCTGATGCCACTGTACACACTTCAAGTACAGGTCAGCGATTGTGGTTATCCACCAAGAACTTCTGTCAGAAGCGTCGAGGTACGAGTGATAGTCTTGGCCTCCTTGCCGATATTTATGCCATCTACCAACTACTCATTCGCAGTGCAAGAAGCAGTCCAGAATCAACGCTTGGGTGCAGTCAGCGCTGTTGATCCGGACCGGCCAGACATGACACACCTCGTGACGTACTCCATTGTGAAGGAAGAGTCCGTAAATGGCAGCCGCACGTTCAACATTGACCCCTGCAGCGGAGTGATCACACTGAGGGTGCCTCATCTCATTGCTGGAAAAACGCATGCGATCACCGTTCGCGCAAGTGTCAAAGGTCAGCCGTCGTTGCATTCAGACGCAACAGTGCTTGTCATTGCTACACTTGCGACAGTGTCTACATTGAGCACCATATCATCGTCAGTATCTCAGCTTCCGAATACCTCTGACAGACGTCAAGCAACATTTTCACTCTCTACTGAGAAGGCCGTCAACGCTGGGGTCACGTCAAAGATGAAAGGTAAGGTGGCAACCATGGTGATGAGTGATGTGATCACCATGGAAGCTTCCCCAGGGCAGAATGTCTTGGGTGAGACCAACACTTCCCCTGGTAAAGGTGGATTCCCAACAACCACACCACACTGGTCAACAACTGAACAAAATCCTACTCACCCGAAAACTGTGCCGACATCTGCCAGCAGCCGAACCTTAAAGGGCAAGACCTCTAACCCAGGATCATGGACGGAGGAGTCCTCAAGAGTGCCATCGACGCAGAATCACTCAGACCTGCAGAAGACAACTTCTAGACCAGGGCTATGGACAGAGCAATTCTCCAAAGTGTCATCAGAACAGGGACACTTGAACCTGAAGTACACAATAACCACCAGCCTGCCCACAGCATCTTCCCAGGCTGCCTCCACGGCTGTGTCTCGATCCACCAGCCTGCCAACAGCATCCTCCCAGGCTGCCACCCCAGCTGTGGCTCGATCCAGCAGCCTACCAACAGCATCCTCCCAGGCTGCCTCCACAGGTATGTCTCGATCCAGCAGCCTGCCAACAGCGTCTTCCCAGGCTGCCTCCACGGCTGCGTCTCGATCTACCAGCCTGCCAACAGCATCCGCCCAGGCTGCCTTCACAGCTGTGTCTCGATCCACCAGCCTGCCAACAGCATCATCCTCCAAGGCTGCCACCCCAGCTGTGGCTCGATCCAGCAGCCTACCAACAGCATCCTCCCAGGCCGCCTCCACAGGTGTGTCTCGATCCACCAGCCTGCCAACAGCATCTTCCCAGGCTGCCTTCACAGCTGTGTCTCGATCCACCAGCCTGGCAACAGCGTCATCCCAGGCTGCCAGCACAGCTGTGTATCGATCCACCAGCCTGCCAACAGCATCTTCCCAAGCTGCCTCCACGGCTGTGTCTCGATCCACCAGCCTGCCAACGGCATCCGCCCAGGCTGCCTTCACAGCTGCGTCTCGATCCACCAGCCTGGCAACAGTGTCATCCCAGGCTGCCAGCACGGCTGTGTCTCGATCAGAACGTTCAAACAGAACGCAAACCTCTACCACTTGGCCATCTAGTTTAGGTCATAGTGTAGAACATGCTTCCATTCATCCCACCACAGCGACATCCACCACAGCGACACCCACCACAGCGACATCTAGAAGTTTTCCACCAACTTCCAGAGGAGGTGTTACAACCCAGAACACTGTGGCAGTATCCAACGATTTTCTGCCAACTTCCACGAAAGATATAACTACAGCTACAAATACGTCCACTCCGCAATCTTCCAGAAGAACCCTGACTTCTACTAGTCCTTCGGGAATTGGGAACACCATTTCACTAACGAGGACTCGGAACAGCCATCACAGCACTGCAAGCACTAATGATGTGGTAACTGCTTACAGCAAGCTGTCTTTGGCATCATCTACAGTCAAGGCTTCTGGTAGGATATCACCAACTACGGGCGCGCAAGCATCACATGCCAGCGTGTCACCGAGCTCAGGACACACCGACTTCCAAACCACTTCATTTGGCCGATCAGCAGGGCAGTCAATTGTGTACAGTCCTTACAACAGAATTACTACGGGATCTCATTTTCTGCCTGTGTCAAAGCCCAGAGCAAAAGCCACGAGTTCACCACAGACTACTGACCAGCCAAGACATGCCAGTCTTCAAACTTCTGGTCAGTTAGAGGCATCCCGTCAAAGCACAGCTGCATCTCCTAACATTGACCAGACATCTTATGCAACCACGAACCAGAAAGGAGTGACAAACTTGCATAGCAAACCTACAGAAGCAACATCAGTACAGTCTGCGAAATCTACCTCCAGCAAGACAGAATCAGCTACCGGTGAAGCCCTTTCCAACAGTAGTCAACAGGCCTCTCCTTGGACCAACCGTCCACCAGTACGTTCATCGCCTTCTTCTGGCTCAGCCATGGTGACTGCTTCTCCTCCTTCTAAAGCACAGAACTCGACTATCCCCAGGCGTAGTGACAGTGACATAAGCATGGCCATATCTTCCCCTGATCAAGAGTCATCAACCAGGACAGTTACTCCAATGTCTAGGTTGATGTCAGGACAGCCGAAGACAGCTGGCCGGAGTACACCACCGGACAGAAAAGTAACTACTTTGCCATCAGACTCTCAGAACTTAACAAATGGAATTTTGCCAAGTTTGAACCCACCACCTGATCATGTACCCTCAGTGGTTGACTCTACACTCTCAGGAATACACCCGACAACTTCTCCTTCTAGGACTATGAGCACACTATCAGCAGCACTGGTTACCACAACTCCGCCATCTTCAAAATTTGTGGAAATGACACAGCCACAGGAAAACTCCACAAGTCTATCCTCTTCAATGCTGACTCAACCAATGCCTTCGCAGCATCAAGTGCCAACATCTTCACCAGTAATATCATTTCTCAACAACAATTTCACCAGCCGATCTCCATCAAGACCCACAAGCACTTCCCAATCTCCCATTCCTTCAAGAGGAGCTCCCCCTCAACTCTCCTCTACGCAAAATCAAGAACCATTGTCAGTTGAGAATACCCGCCAATCATCAACTTCTTCGTGGTTTGCTGGGATGAACAAACCGGCCTCACCAAAGCTGGAAATGGACACGACCGTGCTCGTCAAATTGACACGAGCAAGCATTGCGTCTAGCAAGGCCACAACCAGTCAAGCTGGTGAGATCAGCCACCCCTTACCCCAGGACTCCTCTCTAACCCCCTCCTCCTGCTGGTGTCTGTATGATAATATGACAAATTTCCTCAATGTGTATACTGTACTTCTTTCTCATGGAAACCACCTGGCACTACCTGGGATTAGCTCACTGCCCCTGACTTTCATCCGGCACAATCAATGCTGCTCATACGAGCCTTGCGGCAGGAGGCAGGTTCTCATAAGTGTGGTTCACAATTAGCAAAGCCGTTTTGATGTCTCTTTCAACAATTTTGTCTTGTATGATGTGAAAATAAAAACAAAACTAATTCTTTGTTCCTTTTTCTTACGCAGGATTTGCACAGACCACAAGCTTCGTTTGGGCACCTGCACCATCACCTGCATCACCTGCATCATCGCCTGCGCCGTCACCTCCGTCGTCACCTGCATCATCACCTGCATCGTCGCCTGCGCCGTCACCTCCGTCGTCACCTGCATCGTCGCCTGCGCCGTCACCTCCGTCGTCACCTGCATCGTCGCCTGCGCCGTCACTTCCGTCGTCACCTGCATCGACACCTGCATCGTCGCCTACGCCGTCACCTCCGTCGTCACCTGCATCGTCACCTGTGTCGTCACCTGCATCGTCGCCTGCGCCATCACCTGCGTCATCACCGGTGTCATCACCTGCGTCATCACCTGCGTCGTCACCTGCATCGTCACCTGCATCATCGCCTGCGTTGTCACCTGCGTCGTCACCTGCACCATCACCACTGTTGTCACCTGCATCATCACCTGCGTCGTCACCTGCATCGTCACCTGCATTGTCACCTGCATCGTCACTTGCGTCGTCACGTGTATCATCGCCTGCGTCGTCACCTGCGCCCTCAAAGATATCTTCTTCATCTATGGTTATGGTTTGGGCCGGCGCTGGCAGTGGCTTGCTAGTCCTGTCCACTGTCATCATCCTTGCTGTTGTGATGCACCATCGCCGAAACAAGAAGGGCAGGACAATGTACAGCTTTGCAAAACATGCAGAGCTGCTGGAGAAGACAGCTTTAAAGGAACCGTGGACACTTGACTACAAGTCGTCGGAGAGGTGGAGAAAATCTTTTGACGGGTCCGTACTGGTCACAAACGAGCTAGCCTTCACCACAATGGACGGCCAGATTGCTACAGATGATGCACTCATGAGCAAACGTTCGTCACGATACTTCTCTGCTGTCTCAACATCCACTGATTGCACGGATGTAGCCATGACATCACCTCTATCCCCAAAGAGTGTATTTGACCTGGGAGATGCACCTGGCACAACACCTTCCGTTTTTTTCAACCAAAGTGCAATCGCTGAGTTGGCTGGCTTTTACAACCCAGCCGTTCCCACTACTGAACAGGTGTGGCTCCATGAACCAACAGAACTCGACGTACTTCCAGAATGTGCTGAGTTTCGATCGCCCTCTGCTGAGATGGGGGAGCACACGGCAACACTCGACCTGCTCCAACCGTTACAAGTTGGACAGACCAGTGTTAGTCTGCCAGGGAGTGCCGCCTTCACATCTTCAGACATTGACGACAATGACATTGACATCATAGAGACATCGTCACTGCGAATCGACGACGCATCTCAGAACTTAACCACTGAAGCGATGACCACGCTAATTGAAAATCGATTGCGCAATGCCGGCCAAGGCCAAGCTGTGTTGCCGTACTCACAGCTGCAGAAGCATGCCACAGCTGTTGTTCATGCCACAGCTGTTCCGGGTGTCGGTACACAAGAAGAGGCTGTCACTGACACGTCGTTCTCCCTTACTGACACAATGTTTGACAGCGACTCAGATCTTCCTTCCCAAACCCCTCTGGCGAGTCATGTTGTTTCAATGAAAGACAGCAACTCTCCAGAACATGACACAGACTCCAACTTCTCAAGTGGCAGTGACTTTCCACCTCCTCCTTCTCCTTCCCAATTGTCTCCTTCCGTTCTAGACAGCATACAAACACCTGGCACAGCTCGTGTTGCTGCTGAAGAGAACAGAAGAAACGGAGAGAAGAGAAGGCCAATAGAGTCTCGCTTCAACACTGCGCCATCTCCCGATCCATGGCCGTGCGATAACATCCACGCCAGGAATGGCCCACAGACGGATGACTTCAGGACTGATCAGGCAGGAGAAAAGGCTGGTCTGGCAGAAATGCCGCGCAGACGGTCAGTGACGTTTGCCTCGCTCCCTGCCAATAGGACTTCTGTGGAGCAGCTCAGATCAGTATGACATCACTGACCAGAGCAGCCATGGACCAATTGCCAAACATTCATTGACCTGTCACACTTTAGACACAACATTGGTGGCCAGTGGCATGGGCCTTGGCTGCTGGTGAGATTTCACAACTCAGTATGGAATGATGACAGATAACCTTCATGTCTTGTTAGCTCCACTCAGCTTAGGTTCATATATCAGAGCTATGCATAATCCCACAGCTTAGGTTCATGTATCAGAGCTATGCATTATCCCACAGCTTAGGTTCATGTATCAGAGCTTTGCATAATCCCACAGCTTAGGTTCATGTATCAGAGCTATGCATAATCCCACAGCTTAGGTTCATGTATCAGAACTATGCATGGACAATACCACGTAGTCAGTCATTATTTTTGAGCAGCCAGAAGGTGCTGATATCACAACAACTTGCAACAAACTGACCAAAGTATCTTTGAGTTCAGTCAGACGTGCAGTGGCCTGGCCTGGTTCATGAGCATTGAAATGAGTGTTTCAGTCTTTGGATAACAATCTAGCCTTCTCCTCAGAGAAGTACACTTGGCAGCTAGTGTTCACTATTGTGCTGAAGACATCAAGGCTTCTTAGGACAATTATCGTTAAAGCAGGAAGCAACGAGAGACAAAAATGACAAGAAAGTAAAGGGAAACAAGATGAAAGAGTAATCGATGTTTCGCCAAGATGGCTTCATCAGGAAATGATGACGCCATTTTGGCAAAACGTCGATTACTCTTTCGTCTTGTTTCCTCTTCCTTTTCTCTTGTCATTTCTTGTCTCTCATTGCTTCCTGCTTTGACAATTATCAACACTTAATGCTTACATGTACAATCACTACCACATGGGACTCGGGTGAGAACGCATGCTGTATGTTTGTCCAGGTTGTGTGTGTGCACGCGCTCGTGAGCGTGTGAGCGCGCATGCGTGTGTGCGTACATTCCACTCGGAAGATGAAAGCGAACACAGGTGCTCCATCATCAGTGAGATATCACACTGCATTATGCATCTGGCTTTGCCAGGCCAGTCATCCATTTTTCAGTTCTGACCAAACTTTCTGATAAAGTAGTATGAAATTCCATAGATTGCAAGTTGAGGTGATCATGAGGTTTGGGGGCAGCTGGCGAGTTAAAGTGTACGTCACGGATTATGGCATGCAATCAGGTTGCACTTCTTGGTTGAATCCGTATGCGACTCACAACACTTGCACCCTTTCAGTCGCCAAAACAGGAGAAAGATACAACCATAAAAGCTTGTCGACTTCTACTGATCAGACACTAAAACCTTGACAGCCATGAACTGACCTTATAATGGGGCGACAAGGCGTCAGGGGAGGGCCAGGGGTAAGCCACCCACACCCATTCCAACATCTTCCATCTACTTCCACCTGCCGAGGGACACCTTGTGATAGATTTGATCTCTGGCCAGGCACTGATCTCCAGCTCTCTTGAGATCACCGACACTGACACCGGTCATGAGGCTTCCATGGTCGTGAGCCAGGGTGCAGTTACCAAGCCAAAATCCCAAGCAGGACGTGACGTGATTGATTGCATTCCAACCTGTGCTCGCCCATAAGCTTAGGCCTGCATGGTTTTCTGCTACATGTGGTAAAGTGAAAACTCCATCCTAGGAGGTACTTTCAGTGTACCATGCACTGAAAACACCACATTATTGCTGATAGTCACGGCATAAATATGTGCAATGTCAGCCTTAGTGACGGAAGCAAACCTCGTCGATATCATCTGAAACTGCTCAATGCATTCAGTACAGACTACTCAATGCATGCAGTACAGACTGCTCAATGCATTCAGTACAGACTGCATGCTCAATGCGTTCAGTACAGTGCATGCTCAATGCATGCAGTGCAGAGCAACTTTCAGAAAGTTGGAGAGAAGGCCACTCGCCAAGCAGCTGTAACTTTAATTTTCACTCTGAGGTTATAATTACTGCCAATTATTGTCAATATCAATATCACGGTATCAACATTAGACATGTTTCTAAAGAAAGGACAAGAAAAGGACACGGTGAGGGCTCGAACCTGCATGTGATGTCATCACCAAGAACAGCCGTAATACCACGATCTTGACTGTGGCAGAGCAGTTAAATGTTAAAAGGTCGTAGCCGATGATGTGCTAAGAGATGGTGCCGCAGGTTGCTAGGTGATGGTGCCACAGGTTGCTAGGCGATGGTCGCAGGTTCAAGCTCTCCCCTTCTCCTTTCCTTGACTTATCTTTACAAACGCATGGCACAATTCTTTCTCACTTCTCTCTCAGCAGAAATAACAATGATTATAATAATAA
>JAOWAR010190957.1:0-15559 GCA_028571005.1 Clathrina lutea | reverse complement strand
TTGGCCGGCACACGAAGTGACGATCGCCTCAAGCACAACCAAACCATGTTATGTCCATGCAGACAAATCTCGACGTCGAAATTCGCGCCAACTTGCCATTCGCGATCGGAGCAGAGCCGCCAAGGTCGTGACGCCGAATAAATGTAATACACTTATCCGCCATCTTGAAAAGCGTCGCAGTGTCCCTTTAATATTACCATTACCTGTGTAACCACCGCCAACATTAAAACAGTTCAACTGAAGCTGGAAATCTCCGTAAAGAAATTAAACCATCAGGATTTTTCTTTTCTGAATTCCCAACAGGCATACACCAGATTTGAACTTGTGGCGAAATGACACCTTGCCGAACAAAAATTCTAGTGTCAATTGCTCAGACCAATCGACCATAATAAAAAAAAGGTTGATTTCATAACGAGCTTTGGATTTTGCATAGACATGGCCAAACCTCAGTTGCGTGATCCACTAACGATGTGGCCTGCATGTTGGGAGCCTACAAAACCATAATGACGTCCTAAGTTAGAAGAACCAGATTAAGATTGAGAAGGGGAGGAGGAAAGACAGACATCTAGAGGGAGAAACCCAGGATTTTGGATCAAAGGAAACTGAAATTTTTCAGGAGGAAACTGAACACCCAAAGATTTTTCTTTTCGCGTTCCCGATTGATGCAGAAAAGAAAAAGCTTCTTCAGACACAAATGGTGAAAACATGTCCGATAAAGGCTGGATAGAATTCGACAAAAGAGCTAAACGTTTCGGCATTCAACAACTAACAAGATTTACGTATACTTTTCTCCGCTATTGACAATGACGTGGATGCCAAAATGTCTGCCTTTCTTTTTGGTTTCCACCCAATGCTTTCACCATTTGTGTCCGAAGAAACTATTTCGTTGGAACTTGCAAAGTGGGTGAAAAAATGTATTTTTCCAGTTCAAGCTGCGTCTGGCATTGTTTCATAGGTGTGGATGTTGGCAGAATATATCCAAGCATTTAGATTGTGTGTCTTCACGGGCTCTTGATCCTTTAATCAAACAGCCATCTCTTTTCTTACGGAGAGGTGGCTTAATAGGTAAGGCCTTATTGTGACGAGTTGAGAAGTGCATGATATACAGTAGCAGTTTTGCTATGCGCTGGTTCCAGCTGAACACCAAACTAGAAATGCATTATCAGCCCTGGAGAATACAGTGATACAGTGTTGCAAAACCGACCTTTCATAGAATGGTCACGATGTCGGGAATCTTAAGCTGATCTGGCTCAATTATGTGCATCTAAAACTGAACGTTTGAGAAAAGAACGGTCAGTCTTTCAAGTTTAAATTTTCAGCATAATCCTCTTCTCACCTTGCAAAGACAACATATGTGTTTTCCAACACACTGGCTGTTTGTAGAGCCTCAAAGACATTTCCAACCAAGTCGTCGATGGAAAGGATAGTCTCCCAGCGATGACGGAAGATCCCGTCCGAATTGTTTGTGATCTTGTCCGTCATCTGCGGCTGACTGCGCACGAGCCAGTGCTTGTTGACGTCATGGTAATTCCAATTTGGCGTTCTCGGCGCATTGTGACCGTCGTACACATCCTGGTACTGCGGCGCCGGTGTGAACGGCCCGTGTGGTGCTGGAGTGGCAGCCACGAGCAAGAACGGCGTGCCAGCGTGCTGGGTCGTCGTCTGGTGAATGAACTCGATCGATGCGTTCGCGATCAGATCTGTGAAGTAGTCCTTGGCGTAATCCCCGCCATGATGTTCCTCGACGCCTTGGTTGCTGACGTTATAGTTATAGTATTTCGAGTTGCCAACAAGACCCAGCCAGCGGTCCCAGCCCAGTGGAATGTGCTTCGGACCCGAGGCGCCAGGCTTGGTAAATCCATATTGGTTTAGGTACTTGCCGATGTAGGCGGTCTGGTAGCCCGCTTTCTTCGCGTGGACGGCGTACGTCTTCTTCTCTGCCCCTGCGCTCCATCCTTGCGAGGCGCAGTTGCCCGCCAGGCTGTTGTTGACGGCTCCGTGGTTGTGTATGTAGTTACCGGTCAGATAGGACGAGCGAGACGGGCAGCAGATTGGAGTGTGGACGAAGGCGTTCGAGAAGAAGACGCCTTGGTCCTTTATGAGCTCCTTTGCCTTCTTCATGGGAGTTAGTCCTCCCAGAACGACATCCTGGTCGTCGGTCAAGATGAACACAATATTGGGTTTCTGCGCGTCTTTCCGGCCTGCCGTGGCAATGCCGAAAAGGAGGACACAGACAAAGGAAACAAACTTTTCCATCCTGAAGTTCGGCTAAACTCGGAAGAGAACCAATTCGCTTCTTTTGATAGCTTGCCCTAGTTGTCTTCCGACCGAACCAAATCCGTAAAGGCCGGGGTGGCTCTGCCTTCGAACGTCCGGCGCATCGCGAACAGTCACGCTACGGTCACGTGAGCATGGGAACCGACCGGCTGCACGTGACGGGCACCGGAGCAAGATATCACGAAGAAACTCAGCTGATGTGCTGGAAGATCGTCGTCAGGCGGTGTGAACTCACATAATTTCAGTTCCGAACCGAACGGTGCCAGTTATGATTTAAATTCCCATCGAGTGACGAGTGATGGTTCCGTCAAACTGATACCATGACAACTGCTGGTTAACGGTGAGCTTCCCGGCAGGTGAAGCACCTGCGGGCCGCGCTCCACCTTGCTCGATCTGCTAAGTCAATTGAACACATGCACATGCCGAAGATAGAACTCTCATACAGGGTATTTTTGCCGAACCCAGTCATTGTGGTGTAATTCATGACACTTTTCGGCAGGGGTAGGGAGGGTGAGGGGGGAAGAATGAATGTCAAGTTAGACACAAGTTCTCCGGCTTGGCAACTTTTTATTCTCCTTGCCGTCTCGATTTCTCTATCTAGAAAACACTGATGATCTCCAGGTTTTTCTACAGCAGCGTGCCTCAAACACTCCTCCCAAGGGTGATGTGCACCGGGCCTGTACACAGGCCACACACACACAAACACACCATGAGTATACACAGACACAGACACACACACACACCATGAGTATATACAGCACTTTTTTTTCATCTGGCACCTGCGTGCCAGATGATGGATAAATGGACCAAAATTTCTTCATAGCGAAGAGGTTCTTCAAGCTGAGGTACGAGAAGGTTTATCAGAATGAGAAGTAGGCCGATGTCATCTTCATAGGACTTTCATCGCCTGCATGGTCAGTACGGGCAGCAAACAATCTGTTCAGAATGTTGCATGTGCACATGTTGCAACTTTCAAATTTCCTCTCAGCAAGATGTGCTGTTGTCTAAGCGATAAATTCACCCTTGCACAGAGTCTTTACCGCATGCATGGCGACTCAGTTCATTGCAACCCTGTCTCCAACGTTAACTTCATGGCAATCTGGTCCTTATACTCCATGGTAACCCCGTCCTTACTCCACGGTAACCCAGTCTTTATTCCATGGTCACCCAGTCCTTACTCCATGGTAACCCAGTGTGTACTCCATGGTAATCCCACCCTTACATGGATTCGAAAGTATGATCAAGGTGTGAGCCAGGAAAATGTTTTTCGAGGCAATAGTTTTGAAGGTATCTGCCTTTCTCTAAGAAAGTGTCTTCTACAAACAGTTCGGACAAGGAAAATGGAAGAAAGCAAAGACTTGTCATGTCTCCTTGAAGATAAGCAAGTGCAAAAACCCTTCCGTTTTCACCCTTAGGTGCAAGGAAGTGAAGGTTATTCCAAGCAATCTCAGATTGTCTTCTCCTATCAAACCACTGGTAGGACGAATAGTCAGAGATACTACTGGACATTAATTCTTGGTATACGAGAGAATCCCGGTTGCCGATAAGAGCCAAAAAAGACTTAAAAAAGGATGAGAGAAATTTGTCTTAGAAGGAAGATGGGCGGAGAAGTTTGGGCAGGAGTCTGATCTAATTTCAAAGAAGACGGACAAGGTTTTCTGAAAGATCGGAATAGCCAGGAGTCAAAGATTGAAGTGTATAAAGGAAAGGCCACGGACGGTTTGCAGAAACCAACTTGCTCAAAACCTTACGCTGTTTCCAAGGAAAAGTGGGCTCAGATCACGAACTATTTGCCGAAGAATCAAAAGTTCTAGAGAGAGGCTTGAACTTTGCACACGCCCCAAGGCAGAAGTTGAGAAAAAGTTTGGCAGTCGAGCCTGCTATTCGGAGCACACTAGACAACGGCGGTGAAGTGTGTCAGTCGAAAATTGAAAGTATAACAGCAAACATCACACAGAATGGCCAGAAATGCACTTTCAGAATGTAGTACAAAATCAGCAAGGAATTTAAGAGAAGTCCAAAAGACTTCGAAAGGCTGCCTCCTTCCCATTTTCCCCTCTCTTGATCAGCAATAGACAGTGGAAGCTTCGACTTTGTTGGCAATTATTGATGTCTAGGCATACAGCAACGCATTTCCCGAGGTGCCTTCATTCAATCTACCTAGTGAGCAGATTCATCCGCACATTTCATCAAGTTCCTCTCTCACATGAGCTAGCTCGGCTGTCGCATCATGAAAGTCCTTCTTCCACTTGTCACGATCATCGTACGCCCTCTCCACCTTCTCATCAAGTTGTGCTGCGCGCTCCTCCATCTTAGCAGCACGGTCCAGAGCAGCTGCGAGCTTACCCTCCAGGTTATTCAAGCGCACGGACAGTTTGTCAGTGTACGTCTTGGAGTGTGAGCTTGACCTTTTCTTGCTGTCCAGGTCCTCGCAAAGAATGGTCAGCTTAAGGCTGCTCTCCTTCGCAGTGAAAAGCGCTTTGGAGCTGCGCGACTCCGCGTCCTCAACCTTTGAAGGACAATAAAAATGAAAAGGGGTCTACGTGAAACTGATGGAATCCAGGCTAATTTGAATGTAGTTGGTCTAACTCCTGTCTGGGTTAGGAAAAAATGAAAAAGCATCGAAGTAAGGTCCATCCGAGGATGAAGTCAAAGCAAAATTGACAGCTGTACAGGTGTTGCTTGTATTATACTGCTCAGAGCATTCACAGGCCAGGGATAACATGTATTATTTTGCTCAGAGCATTCACAGGAATGGGATAACACAGGTTATATGCCCTGGATAAATGCTGTGATAGAGACCAGCGTTTCAACTGGGTTTAGTTTGGTTGGGTATTTTGGAAAGAGGCAATGCATGAGAATGCACATGTGCTTGAAATTCATTAAATGCAGCACACCGCAAGGAGACAACTATTTCGCATATAGCAGTGATATGATTGAAGACTTTACAAAAGAAGAAAAAAGTGCTGATGAAAGCCATTTAACAGTGAGGAAATGCAGGTGTGTACGCCTTGCTAAAAATGAGTGGTGGCATTTGGTTCCTCCCTTTTCAGCCCCAAAAGGCATTTTTCTCTGCGAACAGTGTTTTTCTTTGATTTTCCACATTTCTCAGCATCCCTTATCAAACTCATGTTCTATCACCGTCACTTTTCCCTATTCCCACAAAATATCGATAGCATTTTTACACAGCTTTGTTGCGTAACTTCCAAGGGGGATGCCCTGCGGACACCACGGGAATGGCGATGCATACAACGAGCCTGGTGATGTGGTGGCTGTCTCCTCTACTCCTCAGCTTTGATTTGTGTGTAGTGCCTCCACAAAAAAAACGGCCATTGCTCTTCATGAGTTCACTGGGGTGACACAGTCTTTAAAGAGCTTACCTTCTTTCCTTCTGTATTTATTTTCTTCTTTGTTCACAGATAAAACGTTTCTCTTTTGTTTTTCCTTTTCATTTCCTTTTTCCGTCTTCTTTCACCTCTGTTTGTTTTCTTCGTTCTGCAGTTTGTTGTTGGACAGCTCTTTAGAAATTTGGTATCGCTTCTTCCGTCCTCTAAATTTTCCTCGTTGCTAGACTAGGAAGAAAGTATCTTTCAAAGAAAACCATTTTCTAGTAATGTTGCAAAAAAAATATTTTGTCAACAATTTAGGGAGAAACTTTATCATTCAAAAGCAGAACGTGCACAAACAAAAAGAAAGAAATAGCATGTTTTAGCAAGGTCTACGCCTGGGCACGAGGTCCGAAGCGATCACTGGCCTGGTTCAATAGACAGTACATCATTCACTTAGCACTTGGGAGCCACTAAATGCTGCATGGAGACGAGAGTATTTTTGAGAACTTCCTGTCATGCACATCTCAACCAGGACGATGAGCAATAGAAGGAACCACACGAGAGATAACTTTGCTAATATGCCAAACTGGAGTGAGATCTTTTCGGATAGAACCAACACTTTTACTCAAACTAATCTACATCCCGTTTTCCATACTTCTTGAGCATCTGGCCTGGAGCCAGACGGTCGAGAGGAGAAGGCTAGCTCACCTTTACTTCGAGCTGCTCAGCTTTCTTCGTCAAGGCCTCAATCGTTTCGGCGCTCGTCTCCATCTCGCTGCGCGCAGAGGCGAGGTTCTTCTCCACGTCCGCCCTCCTGCGTCCCTTGGCAGCGTTGCGCGCATGCTCGGCAGCCTGAGCGTGGCACCTGAGCTGCCTGTGCAGCTCGTCTGCCTCGTCACTCCTCTCTTTCGCTTTCTTCTCAAGATGGACGGCTCTTCGCTCCGCGTCGTCCAGTCGCTCCTCCAATGACCCGCTCTTCGCCACGTACTCGGACACTTCGCTCAACGCGCCTTGCTCCTTCTTCTGGGCAGCGTCCAGGCGCTCACGAAGCACTTTCTCTCGTCGTCTGGCCGCTTCGAGCTCTTCTTTGAGCTTATTGAACTTGTGACGAACCGTGCCCGATTGCATTGCGCAGAGTATAGCAACTCACCCACCAAAAAGGGAGATTGTTTTCCCAACTTGAAAGGAAGGTAAAGTAAGCGAAGAGGCCGCCCGAAGATAACTAAGAAGCAGCTCTGCGCTTTTCTCAACATCAACGCGAGACGGGGAGCTTTCAAGAGAGTTTGATGTCTTGATCTCTGCAGACAGACGACAGCGGCGGGAAGCTTTCCCGTTCCGGTGGACAGACTGCGCAGCGTGGCGATCCGGAAGCGTTTCAAATTCACGCCCAGGTAGCCACTTCGCGCTTCAGAGCGTGACTTGCCGTGTTTAAACCGGCCAGCACGCTCTGCCATTTCTTTGACCAGCAGAGCCTCAACATGCAACAGCGCAGCACGCGTACAGTCAGGTTCCGGCCAGCTACGCGAAAAGCCGATACACCGGTATTGGTTTTGGTTTCGCAAAATGGTAGATGGGGGTGGGCTTGAGAACAGCTTTCATCCGAGAAGTGGTTTTTGTCTCTTTCCGGCGCTTTTCTGTCCAAAGTCTTGACCTAATCCTGTGGCATCCAGACCGCCTTTGTCAGTGGTCCACAAGTCTGTCAAGGCCGCTTATTATGACTGGACTTTCCTTCTTTGCCTTGTTCAAAACTCGGGTGAGCATTATACCATGTTATACAGCTCCTATCAAGTTTATGTACACGTGCACTGTGAATGTTCTCCCGTAAGTGAGTGCGAAGCGATTATGGGAAGAGAAGGCCCATAGACTGTACTACGAAGAACAGAGCAGCCCGCATGCATATGGCTGGATCGCCTCCGCAGCCGGTTCTATTTTGTTTCTGACCTAATGGATGGAACAAATCACTTACTAAGAAGTCCGTCTATGCTTTGGTTGGCCTTTGCATCCAGCGGCGGTTGTTGGTTAGTCGAGATCTCGTACTGTCTCGCAATCGGGTTTGCCTCGACTGCCTGTGGCCGGTTTGGCGTTCTTCACTAAATCACGTGATGCATATGCTATTCGCGCCAAGGCGGCGCAGTAGAAATGGAGTCAGCTCCATGGAGCCAACACCTGAGTCTGCGGGCTTGTGCCTCAAGCACATCAAGTGAGTCATGACATGTACCACCAAAAGGACTGATGAGTGAATTCGACTTAGAAGAAGGCAAATTAATCGCGCTTCTCGTTCAAGTTTGAAAGAACAGTATCCCAAGGGACGGCGAAGAGTGAAGCCGCACGGCAGGAAGCTCACGAACATGGGGTCAGCCGCGAGAGTTGCAGAAGGGATTCTTCTCCTCAGCGTTCTCGTCGAATTCCACGTTCTGCCATCTCGCGGCGAAGCGGCAAAGCCAAACATCGTGTTCATTTTGACCGACGACCAGGACGTCGTTCTGGGAGGACTGACTCCCATGAAGAAAGCAAAGAAGCTCATCAGGGACCAAGGCGTCTTCTTCTCAAACGCATTCGTCCACACTCCAATCTGCTGCCCGTCTCGCTCGTCCTACCTGACCGGTAACTACATACACAACCACGGAGCCGTCAACAACAGCATCGACGGAAACTGCAATTCTCTTTCATGGCAGGCTGGACCAGAGACGAAGACATACGGTCCGTTCGCCAAAGAGGCTGGCTACCAGACCGCCTACATCGGCAAATATTTGAACACTTACGCTGGCGCGAAGGTTGGAGGTGTGGCGCATGTCCCTCCGGGCTGGGACCGCTGGTTTGGCCTCGTTGGGAACTCGAAGTACTACAACTACAGTGTTAGCAACCAAGGCGTGGAAGAGAAACATGGAGACGATTATGCCAAGGACTACTTCACCGATCTGATCGCTAACACGTCTGTGGAGTTCATTCGTCAGACGACGAGCACCCACGCGGACAAGCCGTTCTTGCTCGTCGCTGCGACGCCGTCCCCGCACGCACCCTTTACGCCCGCGCCACAGTACGGGCAGGTCTACGCAGGCCACAAGTCGCCTCGAACTCCGAACTGGGGTGTTCGGGACGAGCACAAGCACTGGGTTGTTCGCGAACAGGCAGAGATGAATGATCGCTCAGCCAACACCTCTGACACGATCTTTGCTCACCGCTGGGAGACCCTACTGTCTGTTGATGACCTGGTCGGGAGAGTTTTTGAGACTTTGAAGGAGGTCGGAGTGGAGGAGAACACATACGTAGTATTTGCCAGGTGTGTTAACCATAAATCCTTGTAGAATTAGAATCCGCAGGACGCAGCGGTCCGGTTTAGCAGATGATCAACAAGCTGCACCTGATTGGCTAATCACTGTTTCCTTACCTTTGGGGATGATGAGTTGCGCTCCAGACGGCAAGTTAAGCTTCATGAAAAGAACTTAGATCGACCTGTACTTGGCAATAGAGAAGGTGATCAAAATCAACTCCTCGATTCCAGGTGGGACACATGCACACCCATATGTACACATACTCGCACACATGTAAACACATGCGCACACATGTATACACACATGCACACATGCACACACACATTTGCACACATGTGACGCATGCACGCACACACGAGCATGCACGCGTGTGCGCATACACACCCACGCACACACAAACGGCATTGTAGCACTGTGGGTATCCAGATGTCAACCAAACTAACTGGGTGCTGTGCTGTTGATAGGGACAAATACGCTGTCTGCTAACACTCTCTTTATTCCTAGCTGGTACACTGTAGCTTCCAGTACTTCAATCCTTGACAAGGAGAAAGTCGGAACATCGAATGGTCTTGGTTAATGAGAGGAAGATGATTAAACCTTCCTGTAGCTGTCTCGTCAGTTATTCAATCTGACCCTTCCATTCCAAGACTTTACAGTGAGTGGTTTGTGATAATGTGATTGATTCATCTTCCTCCCCACAGTGACCACGGCTTCCAACTTGGGCAGTTTTGCATCCCGTATGACAAGCGTGAGCCATACGAACACGACATTCGGATTCCACTGATGGTGACTGGGCCTGGTATCGCCAAAAACCGAACCCTGGACCAGATTGTGTTGAACATCGACATTGCTCCCACACTGATCGATTTGATGGGGACGAAACCACCAGAGGACATGGATGGAGTTTCATTTGCGCCTCTCCTTCGAGGAGAAACCCCCTCAAGCTGGCGAGAAGACTTTCTCATTGATTACCACGGGGAAGGTCGTCCTCCGTGCGGAATGCCCTCATGCCCAGGCCCCAAACCGGAAAACTTCCATTCAATCGATGCCAGCAACAACACGTACACATGTGTGCGTACGCTAAGCAGCGTTGAGAACAGTATCTACTGCGAGTTCACCATGACCGGCTTTGCTGAGTATTACGACATTGCTGCTGACCCGTGGCAGCTAAACAACACGGTACACACAGCGAGCACAGCTGTCATTCAGAAACACAAGTCCCGGCTGCAACAGCTGAGGATGTGTTCGGGACCCAGCTGTAAAGACTGGTGATCAAGGGTGCTTGCAGCAAATCGTGTTAGATATTTTAAAACTGGCTTGGTCACATGTTGAAACCTGAGAGTACAATTATAGTTCTCATTGGTAATTTCAGCATCGAAGGTGCGAAAGAGGATTAAGTGTGAAGCCATTCAATGGCCTTTATGCAACGTTTCCTATAGCCCTGTCTTTCATACAGACTCAAGTTGCAATTTGTGGAATGTTGCAATTTTTGGAATGTGGTGGATGGTGATGGGTGATGGTGGCCTGCGACAAGCCGTGCAGATGATCAAGTAGTCAAATGTGGAGACGCCTTCAGGAAGTATCACAGAGAGCTAGATACCAAGACTTCTTATGAACGAGGTGGACTTTGTTCTTTTCAATTTTTTTCCTTTTTTCAGGTACATGTACACCATGCAAGGTGCCATTTGGCGTTGATCATGAAAACTAAAATTTGGCCTGTGGACAGGACAAAGCTTAGGTATGTTTGTCCATTTTCAGTGTTGATTGAAACCTGGTGTTTTTATTTTCTTTGCGGCCCCAAGGTGGGTGATCTTTGCCATTCTTTGTGGCGTACATGTTCACAAGAAACTTCATATCATCTCATGATCCGGGCCGAAGACAGGGCCCTTGCCAAATCATCCATTGAAGGAATACATTCTTATTCTTATGGACTCTCAGGCATCCTTCTACGAAGTCTGACTCGAACACACCTGCTGACAGTTGTTGTAGTGTGGTCTTTGTGATCTTATCACCAGATCACTACATAAATTTACACCAACCAAATGCGAAAGAAAGTTTTTCAGCCTCAACTGCTGACGGGCACACAATCGTTGCCCAAAAAATTACTTCGCCACGAGTCCCGGGGGAGCTAGGGCAAATAAACCAGAACCTGAGACTACAGCCAAAGCCTTGCTGTCGGAGGAGAAAACTGAACGTTGGAGAAACACAAAGTATTAATAGTCTTTAGGTAGTGAGGCCAGGCTTCGTAGGCCTTGCTCTACTGTCATCTCAAAATGGCACAAATTCCTTGAACGAAACCAGCCCAAAAATTTACATGGACGAAACCCAACGTAAGAACGAGAGAAAGAAAGAACAAATCACATGCAGAAAGAACCTCATTTCTACCATGACAATTCTTTTTCAAAAAATACCACTAAACATGTTGGGTGAGCCTGACAAAAAGAGGGAAGCCTGAAAACAGGGGGGCCTGAACACCTACATGTGTCAGAAGCTCAAAAGCAGTTTTACAGGCCTGATTAGGACTGGGTATCTGTAAGCTGGGGCGAGGTTTCGCATATCAAAATAAGCTTGAAACTGAAAATCTCCGGGAAGAAATTGAACCATCAAATATATTTCTTTTCTCCGTTCCCGATTGACCCAGACCGAATTCGAATCTGCGACGAAACGGCGCCTAGCTGAACGGAAATCCCAGTGTCAATTGCTCAGACCAATCCACCGGCTCTTTGATGGTTCAGTTTCTTCCCAGAGATTTTCAGTTTCATATGAGCCGGTGGATTGGTCTGAGCAATTGACACTGGGATTTCCGTTCAGCTAGGCGCCATTTCGTCGCAGGTGCGAATTCAGTCTGTGTCAATCGGGAATGGAGAAAAGAAATATGTTTGATGGTATCAAATAAGCTGTTGCCATGGTAACCTCAACCACCCTATCATGTTGCAACTTAGCCTCGAACCAGGCCCAATCGCTTATTGATATGGTGACGAGCCAGGGGGCATGGTTCAGCCCCCTCGCTTGTCACCATCATCATCATCAGCAAGCGGTTGGGCCTGGTTCGAGGCTAGCTGCCACCCCTTTTTTTGAGGAAACAAGCGTAAAGGAAAAAGCCAAGGAGCGCCAGGCCTTGGAATAAACCGCCTCAGAACATACACGAGGAGGGACACACTGACTGCCCTGGATAGGGTTAAAGATCAGTCTCAGCGCGGCCCGCTTCGCACAAAAGATCAGCCCTTCACCCCTAGTCAACCAAGTCAGCTGACGCGAAAGCAAAGGTGGCTATCAATGAGACACAGTTTACAACTTCAGACGCCTCTTGACGAGTTTTGCTGTAAGCGTTCTCTTCTTTCCCGCTGCATCTTTCCTGATGAACTGCAGCTGTTGTTCGTTCTTGAGCGTTTTCTTCGCCCGAAACACGCAAGAAGAGACTCTTGAAGAACATATGATCGTGGTGAGGGTGGTTAGGGTCAATCATGCGCAGACAGGGGAAGCTGTGGTGTCCAGAGACAGCAGAGAGACCGGAATAAACAAAACCCACTAGTACTACCCGGGGTTATAAATTACACCGGCAAGAAACACCATAGATCTACGCGTCGTCTTCCTTGAAGAATGTACAGACGATGTTGGACGCTAGTCATCCTGGGTCTCTTCAAGTTCGAGAAGCGAACATCGCATAATGTACCGCGCCTATGCAGGACGCCCCACCTGCGATGCCAAACTCAACGAGGATGACGCGATGTGTAGCGGATAGTCAGGTGATTCTCGTCTGCTAGGCGATTTGGTGCCGCAGGTTCGAGTCCCGGTCTCGGCACGGAGTATGAGCTTCATCAAGTTTTCTTCCATCGAACTCAACTGTGTCAGCCCAGCTCCGGCGCTCCGGGTACGGGTGCAGTTGCGCATAAAACTCCAGCTGATGGCGCTCTAGGGATTTCATCTTATCTGGCACCGCAACGCCAGGACGACTGGCCGCGTGCGTTTTCATCATGTTCGATGGCCCGGCGTTGAAGATAATCCCGCCAGACCCCGATCAAGGCCGATGATTACTATAAGGTGCAGATCGAGGAAGATATCGGTCACCCGAAGCACTAAATGTGAGGAGCTCGAACCAGAATCGAAAACTTTGAACGGGGATCTCGACATTGACAACCCCGTCAGCAATGCAGTGCCGTTTGCGGCGGGAGCGTTAGGAGAGTAGCCCCTCAATCGATCCGGCATTCCATGAAAAAAGCTACATTTATTACCTCGGGTGTTTATCCTGGAGAAGTCCATCAGCTGCAACTGCGGAGCCGCTGGGCTGGCCAGCCGGCGAGTTCTTTGCACTTCAGGTGGCATCGAGTCGGCTTCGCCATGGCCAGGACTACAATAGATTACTTATCTTGAGTGCCGTTCTATACATGGGGCTATTCTGCTTGACACAAGAACACTGGCGTAGAAGAGTGCACGGGAAATTGATCAAGGGAGTGCGAAGAGAGAGCGGGCTGCGAGGCTGCCTAGCGAAACCGTTTTCTCGTTTTGATCGTTCCTTTGGAATAGGAAGTCAACGGAACGAGCGGGAGTTCCGCGTGCGTTTGGACTGTGGCAAGACGTACCCGGCTGCGTGTCAATGAATTCGAAGGCCTAGCCCAAAGAGCTAGAAAATTCTGCCAAGAACTCAGAAAAACGCCGAACGCCAAACACCCAGCCGATTTCCTTGCTTGAGAAAGCGGGGCGTTGCACTCCGGGCTACCATCCGGAAACTGTTCAAGGTGCGGGTCTGAGGTCACTGGAAGATGTTCACCAACCGCACGAATGGGCAGCGTGCTGGGGCCAAACGTCGCAGCAAAGCTCGCGCAGCTGTGTTCTGGGTCGGCGCTGGCTTTTCTCAGATTGCAGCCTTGCTAGTGGTCACACCGCTCATCATCGTGTGGACGTCGACCTTCATGAGCCACCGGCACGACTCCAGCGATCAGCCAGACGACAGTAATGGCACGAACTCATCAAGCACTGGCGACGACGACAGCGACGGTACTGGACTGGAAGTGGTGTGGACTGGGGGACCTGCCACGTTCCACTGGCACCCCTTGCTCATGACCCTCGCTTTCGTGCCTATCATGATGCAGGGGCTCATCGTCTACCGCTTCCACAGCCGGCTCTTTGAGCGTCTGAAGAACAAACAACGGCTCAAGCTCCTGCACGCTCTCTGCTTTTCGCTCACTTTTCTCTTGATGGCAATCGGTCTGGCCGCAGCCATTGATTCCCATCCCGCTTCGTCCGGACACTTCACGTCGCTTCACAGCTGGCTGGGCCTGATCACGGTTTTCAGCTTCACTGCTCAGCTGGTCTACGGACTTGCTGTCTTTCTGATTCCGAACTGTGTTAGTGACAAGGTTCGTCGGATGAGCATGCATTACCACCGTTTGTGCGGAATGGCCTTGTTCTGCCTGGCTAACGCCACCATTCTCATGGGTATGGTGGAGGTGCTGGCTCACGCCGGGGCCTCGTACCCAGACAATACTCAGGCTGTTATTGGACAGCTGACTGGCTTGCCTTTGCCGTTCATCGCGGTGACAATCATTTTCCTTTTGACGAAGGTGGACTATCGTAGACGGCAGGAGACCGACGAAATGCCGTTGGTCCAGCGGAGGAAGGAATACCAGTCAGCAGCTGAAACCGACAGCACAACAAACCTGGAAACCTCGTCTAGTACTCGGTTGACCGACTCAGAACATTGACAACGTTCTGGTAGTAGGGGAAAATACTCTCAACTGAGAGAGAACACTCTGCCTTCTTATGCATGGCAGGGTGTATGGAAAGAGACAAAATGGCCACCAAGTTACTGGACCACATTTTAAGTACGTACACATGCCCTTTGCGGCTTGTCAAACAGTTTGTCTTGGATGAAAGACGGGCTTTGAGAAAGATTTGGCTTGTTGTCTTTCCTCATTGCTGCACTCTTTTGAAGGATGTTGCTGTATATGCCTTGTGAGTAATTTTGTTCCATTTCTTTTCTACTTCTCGGTTTCTTGCTTGATCTATTTCAGTTCAAGGATATGGGGCATCCCTGGTGGCAAGTTGCATGCACAAGAAACAGTAGGACTGCTGGCATGCGGTAATCGAGACATTGGTGACCGGATGCGAGAACATCTTGATTGTCCCGTTCATGATGGCCACCTCTAGCTAGTACCTCAGTGCAGAATAACCTTGGTATGTAGGAAGGAGGGGGGGGGGGGGCTGTGTAGACCTCCATGTATGTCTCTGTAATCAATTGGATAGTGTAGCGACGACTTTCACATAAGCTAGCTGGCTTGGTATCCAGAACATGTATATGGTGGTCATCCGAGTGTACTACCCTCAGACTACATTAAATTTTCATTCTGAGCCCCAACCGCTCTATGAGAGTATCGATGGTGAATGGATCTCCTTATCTGGAGAGGGACTCGGTGAACTGCTTCTATCTTTTTGCGATACCTACTGTGAAAGAGCTCGCTAGAAGAAAAAAAGTCGAAAATAATAGCTGGTTGTAGGGAGGAGTTAAAGAGAAGGGAAGTCGGGCACAAACACGTTGTAAGGGATATGTATACCCCAGAAGCTAGGAATTTCAACATGGTTGGCCAATGGCAGGCGGCTGCTCTTCAAGTGCAAGACTCTAGCTCTCTTTCCACGTTCAAATCGAGACTGAGGAATCACCTCTGCCTATAGTTTTATTTATCT
>JAOWAR010190736.1:0-15563 GCA_028571005.1 Clathrina lutea | reverse complement strand
GCTGCTGGCCTTGTGCAAAGCTCACTACTTCGGTAGTTTGAGCACTCTGGCATGGCATGGTGCAACCCACAAGTGGGACACATGTAAATAGTTGCCTAATATTTCTCCATCAGCCATTGGCGATGGTTTTATTTGTTTGTATAAGCTGTAGTTTAAAGTTGCATTGCCACACAAATCAGTAAGTTTTGGCATGCGTGCGGAATCTGGCGACCTTGGTCAGCTGCAACCCCACACAACTACAGGCCCAAGCTAAGCCTGATCAATGGGTTTTTTGTCTTTTTTGCTGAAAATCTACAAAGAAAAGAAACGAAACGAAAAAAAGCACCGATTATCGTGATCGGGCACCTTTTAATGTCGGATTCCACTAAATCTTAATCTGGATTGAAACCAGATCTATGTAGGGTGTTCACCGGTTATCGTTCAAATTCCGAAAATTATAAAAAACAGAAGGATTTTTCTGTGAAGTAACTTATTGCTGCAATTGGCCTTGGTGATTGCAGGGTGCCCAAGAAGTCCAGTCCAGTCTTCTTAGTACAGACGAGGAAGGGCTTGTGGTGGATGGCTTTCTGGCTCTTTATCACCTGCTTACTGTACAGCCGCTGGTGAGAAAGCTTAAAACTGTGAATGTGCCCTTGAGACTTTGAGAACTCTCTTCATTGAGATTCTGAGAGGTTTCAGAACAACTGCTGAGATGATTTTTTTTCTTGTCCCACACTATGCAGCTGACTAGCTCTGAGGGCTATTCTTTTACGTCACTTAGTGCTCTTGAGCACATGCAAATGTTCGTTATTTATCTTCAACTGCAGCAAGGCAACAGGCTATTGTGCAATACTCTCTTCCATCTAGCTTCATGCAATGACTCTCCTTGGCCATTTCCTCTGTCGTTTGTTGTCTCAGGTGGAGGAGTACTTCCTGAAGTATGCAGTGTCCAACATGGTTGAGGCAGAGGAGGGTGAAGATCTTGATGAGCAGGATGATGGCCTTTGTAAACCACTTGGCATGACAGCCGAGGAACTTAAACAGTTCTTTGAAAATGAGCAGGTGAGTTCAAGATTTCTGAAGTTGTTCGTCTTTGTTGTTCCGCTGATGATTCTTCATTGCTAGAAAACATAAAGAAGTGAAGGACTGGGAACGGGACGTTTAGAAAGAAGTTTTGCTTTCTTACCTCGGCCGCACTTACATTTCTTCCACCAGCATTTCCTCATTTCTCCTTTGAAGATGCAGCTGAATTCTTCAGGTCATGTCCAGCATTCTTATTCTTTCCTCCTTGTAATTGTGTTGGAGAAGAGACGCGACTGCACGGAGGACATCGATCGACTGAAAGAAAATAATGAAGCTCCAACTCCGTGCCGAGACCGGGACTCAAAGCTGTGGCGCCAAACTGCTGCCCAGCAGACGCGAGTTGCCTTATCTGCTATGCCATCACACCATGGTGTAGCAGATAGTAGCGGACAGTAAGGCGGCTATCGTGTGCTAGGCGATTTTGTGCCTGGGCTCAAGTCCTGGTCTCAGTACAGACTTTGAGCCACATCAAATTTTCTTAGAAGAAATTAATTTGTGATCGTTTCCGAACGTTTGCCCCACCTTTGTCGTTTCCTCAGAGAGCAGAGGTGCCACTGGCCGAGTGTCGGAAGTTGATCTCTGAGCATGATGAACTGTATGAGACGTTCAAGCTGTCGAAATGCCAGGGAAATCCCACCCTGTTTCACAGAAGCAAGTCTCTGCTATCTTTTCCGGGATTTCTGAGGTAGTTTTGATGTCATCTCCTTGTGATGAATTGTAATCATATTTTTTAACACGTATTTCATATAAACATATTCATATTTCTTGGTACTAGTTGTGATACCGTGAAGAGTTGAAAGACCAGTGTACGATACCTTCGTTGTTCACGATGGAAGTTCATTGCTGAGTCAGTTCCTGAATTTATCGTCTGCCTGGAAATGAACATTCTGTTTTTGTTTGAAGGGATGGTAATCCTGATTAACACAAAATTTCCCAGCTTTCATTGTACAAGACCGTGTTGCACGAGTGCTACAAATTGTCAGCTCAGACAAAGTGTGATGTATGGTCCTCAAGGTTGTACCTATCCATGAAAGATTATCATTTCTACCCGCGCTTACACTATGTTCCATGTTGTTGACAATTTTGCGAGCAGTTGGATGAACCTGGGAGAAAAAAGGAAGTCACATCAGATCAGATGAAGGACAATCTCTGAATTAATGAACAGTTCCATTAATCAAACAAAGAGCGATCTTCTTCTTTCTTTCTCTTTCTCGGGCTTCCTTCTCCGCAAACTGTTATGCGAGGTTAGACTGAATTTTTAGTTGATGAACCGGTAGACATTGTTGATCTGCTCAAATCATAATGGCCTGTTCATGTGAAAAAGTAACATTGTTCATGTGTTAAAGCAACATTCTCATGATCCGTTCACCACAGCCCTAATAGAGTCACTTTATTTCCTTGTTGTTGTTAGCATATTGCGAAGTGGTGCATGCGCCATTCTGCCTGAGATGTACCACACTGTCTATCAGGTTGGTCAGATTATGGTATGCCTGTCTGCGTGTGCTTCTTGTCCATCTCAGGCCTGTGTGAGATGTACGATAGTTTAACATCTGTTGTCAGGCGGAGTGCATGTGCATCTGCTTGGGTCAGGTCCGTCACAAGTGGCATGACTTATCTATCTGGTAGTATTTTGTTGGTAAAGAAGTGCTTGGGGGGAGTGGGGCTCTGCAGACTATTTATTATAGGTACTTGCCATGTGCAGGCTTGAATGTGGGTGGGCACTTGTGCGTATGTGTGTGCCTGTGTGTTCCGGTTTGAATCTGTATGTGTATGTGATGCTGTAGTCTGCATTCTGATGCTGGTCCATATTTTCTTCTCTTTTTCTCACATTCGGCTCTTCTCAGGATATGGACCAGCCCATGAGTCATTACTTCATTAACTCATCACATAACACCTACTTGACTGGACACCAGCTGACTGGCAAGAGTAGCTGTGATGCTTACGTTATGGTCTTGCTGCAAGGATGCCGCTGTGTGGAGCTTGACTGTTGGGATGGTCCAGGTGAACTGCTCTTTGGATGAACGCATCTGCACACTGAGTCTTTACACATTCAGTGAATAGATCTGGCTGCATCAATTACGTGCATAAGTTTAGAGGGGTCAAAGCTTTCGTTCCATGCATAGTTTGGCACAGCGCTGAAAAAAAAAAAAAGGACAAGTATACTGCTCACAGCTGTCTGGGCTTTGACATATTAAAGCTAGGCTGATCAGGAGAAGAGCATTTTCCGGCTTGAAAACACTTACAGACAAGTTGATGGAAGACACTTAGAGTTTTGAAGTAGACCGCAAAGGAAAAGGACAGAATGTATTACCAGAATGAAAAATGGTTTAAGCTTTAGAGACTTAAGTACTGGCTACGTAATTGGTTTCGGTTAACGGATGTGGATTGGGTAAAGGTGAGAGGATGTCACTTTCTTGTACATTGAGCACCAGTGGGCAAGTTTTTGGACATCCATTTCATTCTCAGAAATTTGGTGCTCAGTTTCATTTTGTTTCCCTCTGTGAGGTTGCATGCCAGCATCCTGCTGTCCAACTTACAATGCTCATTATGGGTTGCTGCATTTGCATCTAACTCGGGTGTGCCTTTCCGCAGATGGTGAGCCGATTATTTACCACGGCCATACGCTAACAACAAAGATTTTGTTCAAGGATGTGGTCTCAACCCTTGCGGTAAGCATCTCCCTCCCCGTGTGGTTTTGGCTCAAAGTACAGGACAGATTTAGGGCTGATGAAGTAACCTGCGATTCAAAGGCTGAACTGATAAATGTGGAAAAAACACTTGATGTTTCCTCCTCCGCCTTTCTCATCTGGAGCAGGAGTACGCCTTTCGAACATCTGATTACCCGGTCATCTTGTCGCTGGAGAACCATTGCAGTCTCCCCCAGCAGGTGTGCATTCTTGCTTTAACTCACCTTGTAAAAGTTCTTTGTTTTGTGTGATGGCTGACAGTTCACACGACGGAAGTTCCACTTGAAAGACGTAAGAAAAGCTCAAGAAGCTGCCAACTCTAGCGAAGAATTGAGACGCTACCAACTCCAACGAAAACATTTTTTCACTCCAGGATGTGTTTATGCCTCTCATCTTTATTTGCTCAGACCTGTATCTACATTTTGATTATTCAGCATCTGATTTACACTCTCTGGGCTCATGATGGTTTTTTCTCCAGATGCGAATGGCAGAGATTTTCCAAAGTGAACTTGGCGACCTGTTGCTGTCTGCTCCTCTGGATGATGATAATTTTGACATGCTTCCATCTCCAACTCAGCTGAAGAGAAAAATTTTGCTGAAAGGAAGAAGCAGTCAATCGGACCCGCGTAACAGCCAGCTGGTAAGCTTTGAAAGTGTTGCATGAACACACGTTTATTCTCTCTTGAGGCAAGAATGTTTTTGTGCGTGTTTCCTTGCTTCACCCTGTAGGCCATCTAGAATGAAGTCCATGGCTGCAAACACTCTTCTTGTGTACATAGCTTCATGCATGTGGATAACATTTACAATGTTGAATATTTTTTTTGCAAAGCAATTTGAGGAATTCAGTAAACGTTATCTGATTGATTGCATAGCTATACAGCCTGAATGATCATAAACAAATGGCTAGTTTGAACTGTAACCAACTAATTTTTCCAAGAAAAAGCAAAACATTTCATTTTGTTAAGTTTCTATCATATAGTTTTAGTTGGCCAAGGCAGCTGTTTCAACCTGCACATGCTCACATGCTAAGATAAAGATGGAATTGATGTCACAGTAGATCAGAGTTCTGTGTTGCCTTTTCATCTGCAGGGCTGATTGCCCATGTGTTTCCCATTATTTGTCCGCAAAGTACATGCATGTGTTATTATTGTCTATGAATTTTCTCATAGTTCTGTCACGCGTGTCATTGTGCCTTCCTCGTCAGGACTCGCTGCGAGGACGCTTGTCTGGAAGTTTAAGCGTGTCTGGTCGATTGGGATCACTCTTCCATTCTTCAACTGCTGAAGAACTTGCAGGTGGGTCTAGACCTTCTGCGGTTGCTGAACAGCTGGCCAACGGTGCGAAAGAGGACCCAGAGGTGGAAGATGAAGCAGAGGTTCAAGTAAGCTTAGAATAAAAGACAAGAAGGAGAGAGCGAGAGAAATCCAGACAGCGAGGGATCGAGAGAGAGAGAGAGAGAGAGAGAGAGAGAGAGAGAGAGAGAGGGGCGTGGGGTAAAAGGATGTTTGGTTGAAGTGGTGATAACTGTTTGCACATGCTTTTCTTTTCAGCTCCATTTGAAATCAGACAGTACTTGTAAAGATAATATTGATGCTGGAAGCAAACACCAACGTATGCATATCATGCTGGTTGTGTGTGTATTTCCTGTTCAAACTTATTTGACGGTTCAATAAAGCTATCCTCATGTTGTGAGTTAATGTGGTCACTGATGTAAGGTTAAGAAAGGCTTGGACCAGAAACACAGACTGGTGGTCATGGAGAGTCGGGTGTGCACGCACCATCTTTAAATGACACATTCCTTGGGATGCAACGGTGTTGCAATATGGCCCATGAAGCCTGTATGGCAGCCATCTTTGTGTGGGAAGGACATGGCACAACAGCCATCTTTGTTTTGGGAAAGACATGGCAGAAGCACATTGACAAATGCACTGGATATATTCCTTATTGTAATCATTGAATATAGCAACCACTACAAGCCTTGCATGTCTTCCGTCCTCCTTAAATGTCTTCATACGCTGTCCACACATTATATTCGACTTTTTCTTGCAGGCACACTATGTCAATGTTGTGACTCGGGCAGCCGAGCAGGCTAAGTTTGGTGAGAATGTAGAGGAGGAGGAAGAAGAAGAAGGTGATTTGAACTTGTCCTCCCTCAAGACAACAGACCGACTGTCTGTCAAGGAGAAGCAGTGGAAGGTTGAGGGAACACAAGCTGAGGAGAAAGTGGTAAGTGTGTGAAAGTTATAGCTTGCTAATCTTTAAAGCTAGTAATTTTCAGCTTGATTCTCCTGGAAAGCGTTGCTTAGCTGTCGGACTGATCATTAAGGCATGGCCAGATGTGGAATACAGGAACTTGTTTCGCCTTCGTCCTGGTCCAGAGGTTGTGTTTGTTGCAAGGTGTCGACAGTGTAGCATACATATCGAGTTGATCCAGCGAACTTTTCAAGCTTCCATGTTTGCCGGATCCTGGTCATGCGCAGTCAAAATTGTGCATTCGTGCATTGAATTCCCACGCGCGATGCACGTGAGCTCGCGTGATGACCGATAAAATTCCTGGCCGCTGATTGGTCGGTGCTGAGGTGGGGCAAGTCGAGCCGGTGCGCGCGCTGCACATGACACCCACTTAGAATTATTCCATCGAATTTTATTTCCAGGACCTCTTGTCGTAAACCAATCGGATTTGGACTCAAACTGGGGGTTTTCAAGGATGAAACACACTTTGGAAATGGTTAGAAGTTGATAGCATGCCTCCACAGCTAGATATTCAGTGCGCCCCTTGGGGTCAACAGTTGACCTCTCACGTCAACAAACGTTGCATGCAACACTGGCCAACACCTATGGGCCTGGTGGCCGCGCGGTGAGCGTCGCATTGAGAGGTGCACACATTCTTTCGCGGCCACGCAAAGCCCATACGCATGCTCGAGTTCCCGGATCGAAAAGTTCACCGTGGCCGGCAGATCAACTCGATATGTTCCGGATTGTCTCTTAGAGAGCGGCTGGCAGATTTCCTGCTTCGTTATCCTACGACGCCGCATGCTGTGACAGGAAGATCACCAGCTAGTCTACTTCTGCAGCATGAATGTCGTACACGTTTCTCTCTGCTTCACCCTGATGTGGAAGCTCGAGTTCTGCATAGATTGCAAGAAGGTGTTTGCAAGGGCACAAGTTGGGGCCTGGCTAGTGCTATTTTGATATTTTGGAAAAAAGATGGTCCCAGATTCATTTCGTTTCAAATATACTAGTATATGTTCTCAGGGCTGTACATCACCAGATTTTTGTTCAGGATATAATGGCTCAACCATTCCACGATATTATATAGCAGCATTGCGAAAAGAGCATGCATGCAAGAAGTTTCGGTAGATAGAATGATGTCCACCACAAACGTGTGAAAGTTTGTCGGTGGCGGATGGTGTATGACGGGTCAAGGAGGTCGATGAGAGCGAGGAAGTGTTCACCGTCTATGATGCTCAGTGGTGGTAGATCTTTCACCATGAAGTCAGCAATCGCATTCGTGATAGCTTGAGCGCAAGCATTGCTCAGACCAAGCTCCCTGTGAAGTACACCTCGTACACCGTCTGTCGGCACCACTTGCTTCACAGTTTCGGCACCTGTGGTTATCTCAACATCGACATGCCACTTCGACATGTGCCCGGAGAGATTCATCGTGTTCCCTCTGTACTTCACCACAGTGCCACAGTACCGACACTCGACTTCTTTGTTCTGAATTGTTCCGTCAGCCCCTATGCGAAAGCCTAAAGGCCTGAAAATGGCCGATTTGGCACCCTTCACCGGCCTCAATAGGTCCTTTGACATCTACTTTTCAACCTCTTTCTCATTAGCAGACTCAGGCCTACATCTACCTCTACTTACAACCACTTCAAGGTCAGGAAAAGCTGGCTCCTTCACGTGGTCCAGTCCAACATGTTGTACACTGTTTCCCTGTGTGTTTCTGCACGTGCGCAGTGGAAAGCATCACTTGAGCAAAAATGACGTTCAACATCGGTGTTGAAAAGTTGTCCGCCATGTTGTAGGATTTCTTTTATGAAAGCTAAAGTATTGAGACCGTGATATATCATGCTCCCATCATGTTTTAGGCCTAAATGGACAACCTGTGTTGTAAAATAGTTCCACGACGACACAAAAAAAACTGTAGGAGAGTATTATAGAAGATATCAGTGCAAGAAAGGGTTAGCTTGAAGTCCTTTAGTCTCCATAGGTATCCCTCATGTTGAGGTCTGCCTCCAAATGTCAACTTTCTTTTTTCTAACCCTCCCTGCTCATGTACCCCCCAGCTTTCCAGCCTGAGAACACACTCACATGACACTCGTCGGTGGATGTTTACTGTATGAGAAAAATAGGAGAAGTGAACATAGGGAGAAAGGCGAGCAAATAGCGTACATATGCGAGAGTGAGGCTAGAGCAGCAGAATACGAGGATTAGGCTAAACACACGGATGTGTCCATACCGCCAAATGGTAGGCTACGCATGCATGATCGCACATGGTGTAGAGACTAAACATCAGCCTATGTGGGCATGATCACTACACCACCACCTTCCCCCCTCCGTCAGAGCCTGGACAGGGTTAAGGGAGAGGTTTAGGTGCTGCTTATCTGGTGTCTTGTCCATAAATGCCGATCAGAAAGTTTTTGCGAAGGTCTATGTTTATGACATGCTATAATTGTGCAGCATTTATCCAGGAAGTTGTTCGCGATGATTTCAAATTCAGTGACCTATCTGACTCCCTGTACATCTGTCTGTCTGTTTGTCTGTCTGACTGTCTCTCTGTCAGTATGTCAAGAGTCAGTTGGTATATCCATCCTGTCCGTGCATGCATACATCTGTCAGCAAAACTGTTTGTCTCCGTATAGGTACGGCGTGGTAGGAATGTTGAGCTGTAATGATCCTCAAAGCAGAATATGTCCCTGCTCAACTGTCTTCTCTCTGACCTTCACCCCTCTCATCTCATTCTCTGTCAATATGATTGCAGTTTGAAGTTTATCTAGACGTGTTATATTTTTCTCTCACAACTGATTGATCACTTCCTTCCCTGCTTCTTTTAATCTGTTGACAGGAAGATACCTTGGCCAGTGTTGGCTGTCGGCTGAACACTGCAAGGGATGGTGGCGAGCCAGTAGAGAGTGCCAGTGCCATGTCAGGAAAAACCAAGCAGCTTGGAAATGAAGTAGGTGCAAGAAGATGTGATGACTCAGCTGACGCACAGCTACAAAGAAACCAGCAGGCTTCAGGTAGGGTCTCTGTTGATCCTCCACAAAGCCTTTCAACCCTGCGTGAAGGCACTGTTACCTCGGTGCAAGAATTGTCTGGTGAGTTCAATTACCATTGGTTGTGTCCTTGAATGCCAACATTGCCAATTTCAGACAGCTTCTGGTTTCCTGGAATGCTTCTTTGGAAAGCGTTCCACTCTGTCTTGTGTTATAGCAACGGAATGATTTAGATAGGGGTAAAACGAAACCTAAAAAAGGCGAATGAACGTTCTCCAGCGAATCTGTCCTGTATCGAGCGAATGAACATTCTACTGTACCATGACCAAATGTATACAGTCACATACACACATACACACAGGTGATACTATTATTGCTGATAGAATAAACATGTGGTGCTTCTAATGTACATGGTGGATTCAACTACTACTTTCAGCGTTCAATGTTCAAACTAGCAAGTTCAACGCAATAATTATCACCGATATAGATGTACTAGGTCTCAGGATTGGCAAAGGATCGGTTCAGAAAATTCGGAAAGAAAATAGAATCAGAAAAGCCTAGGAAGGGAAGGGATTTTGTCGTCTGAGTAAGGTAAGATCTACCTCCAGATCAACTCAAACAAGGTTTAGAACAGTAGTACTCAGGACGCGAAGTGAGGAAGAAAAAGGATGGTGTTAAATGGGAAGAACTTGTTCAATCAGATGATGATCTGAAGATGGCGTTGACACCGAAACGTCTTCTCATTAAACACCATCCTTTTCCTTCCTCACTTCGTGCCCTTAGAGCTACTGTTCTTAGCCTTGTTTGAGTTGATCATGAGAGTGAGATCTAAGAAGTCCTTCAACCTTCTTCAATACCTCCAGATCGACCTCCAGGTCGATCCTGGAATCGACCTCCAGATCGATCCTGGAATCGACCTCTAGATCGATCCTGGAATCGACCTCTAGATCGATCCTGGAATCGACCTCTAGATCGATCCTGAAATCGACCTGCAGATCAATCCTAAGATCGACCTCCAGATCGATCCTACAATACAATTTGATATTCGTATGAAATACTAAGAAATGTACTGTTTACTAGCAACGAGTACAACTCAAAACTGGCACAAAAAGAAGGAGAATTAGTCACTCTACCACACTATCCAGCTCGTCTACACTATTCCCCTCGTCTACACTATTCCCCTCGTCTGCACTATCCCCCTCGTCTACACTATCCCCTTGTCTGGTTTTCTTGTACTTAAGGTGAAACAACCGAGGAAGTGGCTGCCCCTCCCGCCAAGCGGGCAAGGCTGGAAGGAATCGGTTTTAGTAAGTACTTCCAACAACTTTCTGAAACAAGTATTATAGTACAAAAAATCTTGCAGATTTGAAAAAAAGGGCTTTAGATTCAGTGTGCGACATCTGTGGTGGAAGCAAGTAACTGCATTATCAATGTCTCCTGCCAGTATACTGGAAAATCTTTGACTTACTTGATGCCCGTTTGTGGACGTGCTTTCTTGTTGAAACACACATCCACATTATCACCAATGGAAAGGTCATATCTTGCCATAGTTCTGAAATGCAACAAGAAGATATGACCTTTTGATTGGTGATGATGTGGATGTGTGTTTCAACAAGAAGGCACACCCACAAATGGGCATAAAGTAAGTCAAAGATTTTCCAGTATCCTGGCAGGAGACATTGATAATGCAGTTACTTGCTTCCACCACAGATGTCGCACCCCGAATCAAAATCCCATTTTTCAAATCTGCAAGATTTTTTGTACTATAAAATTTGCACACTTTTCAAATGCTTTGATGTGAGCATCACGAGAATAATAAATAATGTCAAAATCATGAACACAGCACCCACAATAACTGTATAATTATTTGTAAGAGGAAATTCCAAGGACATGTCTCAGGAATGCCGCAAGGAAATGAGAAGATAGCCTGATGACATTCGAAATATGTACAGAGTGCAGACAAAAGTGTGTTCAACAAAGAACAGCATTCCATTTCCAGTCCTGCTGGAGGATTACCCAAACCATAAGTCATGAAGGAAAGGAAGAAGTCAGAAACAACTGCAGATGGATGCTGTATAAGAATTTTGCAAGGGCAAGCTATTTTCAGGCGTTCATCGTCATCAGGTATGAAGCGCCACCCACATCACACCGCGAGGAGGTTGCTTGCCAATGTGGTGCAAAAAATTGGCAGCGAACCACCGGCTTGTGGCTGGACACTGGCATGAGAGAGATGGCGTAGGAGGAGGAGGAGGAGGAGGAGGAGGAGGAGGATAGACACACACACACACACACGCAGACATATGCACTGTCTCTTGTCTGAGGCAGTTCCTACAGCATAAAGAAAACATCCTAGATAAGACAAAGCACAAGGCTTCTTTTGTGCAGTAGTGAGCACATTGCCCTAGGCATATTCTCATCATCGCAGGCCGCCTACTGGTAATACAGAACATTTGATTAAGCATGTAGAAGGCCTACACAGAAGCGAGCAAAGTGGAAAGTTAGGAGGTACACATCAAGATGAGCCTCAGCACTATGACACATTGCCCTACTACCGCTAACACTAATGTAGGTTTCCCTGGTCGCAGGGCCTACAGGAAACGGTAGAGGTGATGCAAGGGGTAGAAGAGTAAAATAAAGGATTGGGATACAGGCTGCCTGCATGGAAGTCCTGAAGTTGAAAAGGGATTCGCTAGAGCCGGACTTTGCCGAGCCCAGACGCACCAACGTGGAGGTACCCTGATCGCGCCCTTGTTTTTTGGGAGGGGGGCATTTTTGTGTCTATTGCTGATCGCAGATATGGGAAGGATAGTCATATAGTGAGTCAAGCTTTAGGAAATGGGGAAAGTTGAGAGATAGACACAGGCGACCCTAACCAAAGCGACGTGCAATGACAGAACTAATGCCACAATGTCTCAGATCATGGGGTCTACAGAAATTGCAGGAAATGCTTAGGGTACAGCAACAATCATCATCGACTTAGGGTCAATGATAAATGGCCATGGAAACGTGCTTTGCGTTATACGACCGATCCGGCAAAGCAGCACTATCATCTAGTAGCAAAGAGACACTGAAGTGGCAAACATTTGCTACACAGTGGCCTGCTCCTGTGCGTCCAGAGTGGCTACACGTTGAGACAGGGTGCAGGTGTCGGTCACCAAGCACGAGCTCGCTTGGCAGATGGACATTTAGGCGATGCACGTTACCTGTGTCGACATCAACTTGCCTGCTTACTTGAAGAACGGCTACCCTAGGTGCTACATGCAGCCGTGTGACTACCTGAATCGTGTGCTCTAACTTGCAAGTGTCACAGACATGCTGGATGTCCAAGCTCACACCTTTGATCTTCGCAAGACCTTCATCAACAGCAGCATCATGAACGCTGTGCACGAAATGCTTCTTCTCCGAGTGCACGCCGTCAAGACATGGACATGCACACTCTCTCATCTTCAAATATGTTGTAGTGCGTAGGCAGTGCAGAGTCGGTCGGCCTAAATTGCTTAAGCATTCGTCTACCTGCTCCACTATGAAGAAGAAAGCGTCCCACATATTTTGCTGGTCACTGTTGAAGAGGCCAGGGTTGGCAGCATTCAAGCTTTGCCATAACTCCTCCATGCCACTCGGGGCTTGTCTGGACCTAATGGAATTCACTGTGAGTCAAAGCCGGTGGATGAGAGGGAAAGGCTCTCGGATGTTGTGATCTACATGGAGCTGAGCTATAACCTGTCCAAGGTGGCAATGCGCTGAGCACTGAAGGCAAGCATTCAAGTAGCAAGACTGCGCATGAATTCCACGAACTCCCATCAAGTTGGGCAGACCTAGCAGAATGTCGTCGCAATTCAATCGCACGTTCGCACTACTGACTTTCGGCGCAGATGTTTTTAATCTTGCAGTTCCTCGTTTCTGCTTGCGTGGGAGGGCCTCGGTGCTTGAAGCGGAGTCTCCTTTGCGACGGGCGCGTTTCCTTGGTTGTTCACAAGACATTTGACCTGCATCTGGCACGTGTTTCCTCCTTTTCTGTGGATTCTGAGCGACGTTGGTTGAGTGCATTTGCATTTCCCCTTTGTCCACAATGTGGGATGCGAAAACTTTCGTCCGGTGTCTGCGTTTAGGATTTCTAAGGCAGGAAGGCGAGGACAGAAAGCCTGACGCAATCGATTGTATTCACCTACATGCCTTGGATCGCACCTAATGCTGTCGGTATCGAAAGCCAGCAGATGTAACCCATTCAGTGTGCGTACTCTCGACAATGCCACATAAGCCATACATCAGCAAACATGGCCGAGTGAAGCGATGTTATCACGGTATCAAGTGTCAATCCCTGAGCCTTGTGGATTGTAATTGCATACGCCAGCATCAATGGGATTTGCTTACGGTGAATGAATATGCCTCTGCATACTTCGAAGTTCACTGATACACACTCTACACGCTGCACCGTTTTGTTGGAATCAAGCTCTACATCAGCAAACTGCAGCCTGCCGTGTGACGTTCCAAGAGCTACAACAGTACCCATTGCACCACTCACCAGCCCCTTTTGGATGTTGACATTTCGGCGTACCATGACTCTACACCCAACCGCAAGGGACACGCTCGTTGCCAGGCCAGCAGTGCGACTAGTGTCATCAGAGACCTTCCTAAGGGCTGCATCAGCACAGTCAGAAACCTTCTTTGTGGCCTTAACAGTGGTGGCTTCGTCATTGAAAACATTGCTTGCTATTGAGGTAATGACATTACTGAATCGTGCCAACATGTGTTCGTTTACCTCCTTACAACGCTCCAAGGTTGGTAAAAGTCAACGACGGCCAGTACGACGATCGATGTGGCCCGGGAGTCATTCACTCGATTTGGACTGCCACAGCAGCTTGTGACGGACAGCGGTCCACAATTTGCAAGCGCAGAATTCTCAGACTTCTTACGAAGAAACGGTGTCGAGCACATTCGTGTAGCGCCGTATCACCCAGCCAGCAATGGAGCAGCTGAGCGGATGGTACAGACATTCAAGCGCAGTCTTCAGGCCTCTGCAGGCACCAGAGTGTCACTTCGGGAACATCTAGCAGACAATTTGCTGCGTTATCATACGATGCCGCACGCAGTGACAGGACGATCCCCAGCGAGTCTACTGCTTCAGCACGAGTGTCGCACACGTCTTTCGTTGTTGCATCCAGACGTAGAAGCAAAGGTTCTTTGCAAGCAGTCGGTGCAAGTGACAGGAGGTCATTGGCGTGAGTTTTACGCGGGGGAACATGTGGCTGTCCGTGATGTTCGATCGAATCAGTGGTTTTTTGACACAGCTGCAGAGCGATCAGGGCCGAAGTCTTACATTATCCAGCTCAATGATGGCCGTGTTTGGAGACGGCACGTGGATCATGTGCGTTGTGCAAGTGTGGCAGACGGCCGGCCTCCTGCAGATGTGTCGCTGAGTATCCCAGCTGAACATGAGCCGCCTGTTCAGCGGTACACATGTACGCGTCCAGAGAGCAGGACGGCACTGGAGGGAGAAGAGCCTGGCGACAACGAACTGCAAGAGAAGCACCGTCCAAACGAACTGCAAGAGGAGCAGCATCCCCGCGTGTCTGTGCCCGCCCCAGTTACAGTTCAAGCACCGCCGGAGTTACACAGGTCTTCACGACGTGTGAAGACAAGTCGTCTCATCGAAGAGATCTAGCAGACAGACCTGACATTTTCTATTTGTTGGCTTTAGCTGATTTTGATGCAATGTGTCTTTGCTAAGGAGGGAGGAGATGTGGTGTATTTACAATGTATGCACAACTGTGTGCGCAGGCCGCAATGGCAGACCGGCTTCAGTAGCCTCACTTTCAATCTTTACCTCTCGCTCTCTCTGCTCTCACCTCGTGGTCGAGTGGTTAGGTTTCTCTTTTCTCTCTCTTGGCTGGCTTGCCTAAGCTTGCAAAATGTAATGTCTTTCCAAAACTGTAACACACAGTTTCTCTTTTGAAAGAAATGAGAAACACAAGTTCTGGCAGTTAACTGTGTTCTTTTTGCATTTTTCATGATGATGTTGCGTTTTCACCCTGTGGCTTTCTTCATGTGCAGTGGTTGGCACAGCGTCAATGGATGCTGGCAAACCTGAAGACACAGCAGCTTTGGAAGAATCACCAGAAACTGCCAGGTAATAAGCTTTATGCCAAAACTGACCAGAGCTTGAGTAGTCCTACCTCGTTGTCTTCATCGACCACATCATTGAAATTGACCGACAGAAGCAGTATGGAAGACTAATTTAACAAAAAATTTCAAACGAAAATATCAGTTTGAAAGATGATGTTGACTTACACACTGGTGAAATTGCTGCAAATTCAAGACTCATTCAGACCAAGAGAACAAACTTTTTTTTTCAACTTAAAAAAAGAATATATTTTTGCTTCTGACCAACATCGCAAGTGATAGCATGCATATACATGCTCAGTGCTCACATGCACAGAAAAACACACTCACCCTCACACACGTACAGACAAGCACATGCACAGAAAAATACACTCACCCTCAAACAGTACAGACACGCACATGCACAGAAAAACACACTCACCCTCACACACTACAGACACGCACATGCACAGAAAAACACACTCACCCTCAC
>JAOWAR010190625.1:0-15566 GCA_028571005.1 Clathrina lutea | reverse complement strand
ACGCGTCAAAAATCGAATTTTGACGCGTTCGGCGCGCCATAATCTACGTGCGTGGTGCACCAGTTGCACGTAGATCTACCCTGCCTCATGCGCCTATGGTCGAAATCTTCCACTCTACGGAGACAGGTAGTTGATATACTGTTGTGCACTCCAAATGCTTCTTGTCGTGTGTCATCTCGGAGTGTAGGTGTTGAAGTCGAGTCTTGTCGCGCGGCACTCTTCTGGTGTGTCTGCGTTGATGAAAGAAAGCTCGTGGCTCTTCCATGGTGTGGTTGTTGCATTCAGGTCAGGCGTCTATAGCTATTTTTGTTGCAGCTTAAGTGGCTGCCTGCCTCAGTCCTATGTGTTCACTTCCCAGGAAGAACATGGGAAGCCATCCAGGGATGGCGTGGCCGGCTCCACTTGCGGCACGTCTTGCAAGCGGGCGCTCTTTTTGGCTAACTTTGACGCAGTGGGGATTGCGAGCATCAATGCGAAGCGGGCAATCCTCTGGCGGCCTGTTTGCCTCTGTTCGGAAACCCACCGCTTGGAAAAAAGAATGCTTCGATGCCATGATAACTAGAAGGGCCACTGGCTTCTCAACTCTGCTCGTATTAGGTGCTGGCTTGAGAAGCTTGGCGCCAGATTTCGTTGTGTTTCGTGACTGAACTCGTGGTTGGTGGGAAGCGAAGGAGAGTATTTCGTTCAAGTTTCCCTTGGACAGAGGACGGACTTTTGGCGTGTCGCCTTATGGAAATGCAGCATTTTCGGCGCCTTGCAAGTTTTTTCCACATATTTTGTTTGTGTCGCATTTGCGTGGCCTGTTCGCTGTCAAATTGCTCATCTCTCGAGGATGTTTACCTCGAACGGTCATTAGAGAGTCTTTTACTTGCAAGGGGTACCAAGGTCAGTGTCAAGCCCTGTGTGCACTTCACTAATCAGTGTGTCACAGTTTCCTTTTCGACCTTAGGATAGCGAGTTGGTGTCTTTCTTCTTACCTAACTGTTGCTCACGCAAGCCGGGAGGCCTTCTCTTTTCTGCTCTTCCCACACTCTCCGGGAATACTATCTTGTTGACCTTGGGCTAGACTGAGTAATGATCTCGAGCTTTTTGGGTACGGTTTTTATGTCTTGACCATTGGACCAGTGTATGTGATTGTCATTTCGTCAGTGCGCAGTTTCCGTCTACTGTACCATGGTGTACGCGTGCGCTCCCGGAAATAATATGGACAAAATATATTATATGGACAAGAACTTGTGGCTGGTATCCGCGGCCGCAGCAAAGGAGCAGGCGGGGTCGAGTTGAAAGGAGACACTTGACACACACAAATTAAAGCAAGCTGTTGTTCTCCTGAAAGGTGGCTTGATCTGCTCTCCGAAGGGGTAGGCACACCTAGGGAGTCAAAATGAAAAAAGTGCCTCGCATGCGCAATTTTCTCTCACATCACACATGAATGTCTGCTGTGTTGCAGGTGAACACCATTGTGGCTTCACCCTCCGCAGCTGAGCTTTACATTGTGAGTGCAAATTACTCAGTGACGTCTGCCCGGGCAGGAGGCCAGTGGCAGTACATGGTGGCAGAGGACTGGAGAAACATCCCAACCGGTAATTCCACTGCTTTTTATTTGCCGAAAGTCACTTGGACAGTCAGTGTACATCTCACTTTCACAATTGGAAATAGGCATTGTAGGATGAGGAAAGAAATGTTTAGCTTCGTCCTTCATGGCATTGCTTTCACTTTGGCTCTTGGTTGTACGTTGAACTGCTTCAAAGCGGAAAGGGGATGAATGGACATACATTGGTCAATGTTTACCAACTTACACGTGCTCAGGACTGGACAGCGGTTTATGTCAGTGTTACACTAAATCTGTCCTTGGCAGGGGCATAGCCAAGACCTTTTCAGAGGGGTTTCCAAGTCTTGATGACAAGAAAATGGGGTTTTGGGTTCTTTCCAGAAATTAATTGAAACTCTGCCGTCAGAAAGCATTTTTAGTCATTTTCAGGTAGCAAAACAACATTGGTTGTACCCTCAGCCCTGGTGCGTTGTGTGCAACGTTTGCAAAATGGTCGCTGCACCCCTGCGTGGTATTTCAAGTCAGACTGTCATGTTGAATCATGAGCAGCCAAAAAGATCTGCCACTGCCAATGGTAGAATGGTTGTCCAGACTTGTTATTTTCTTCTACTCTGTTAACTGAGTTTGCCGGCTTTTCCTGGCAATCCCAAATTTCATTGTTCACCCATGGCACCTATCATGTTGATTTTTTTTTTGTTGATTGGCTTTCATCAGATGCTGCAGCGAGGCCAATCAAAGTCTCGCAAGCCAGCTCTGTGCGTTTTGTATTGTCTGATGCCAAGGTGGCAGTTTTAGTTGCCTCACTGGTGTTGTTAAGCACGAACGACAGCTTGCCCCAATCAGCCTGCCACTGCGTGAGGACTGCCATTGAATTGTGAGTTGCCAGTGAAGGTTTGGTGCATGGAATGTTTTTCTTTTCTAAAAAGAGAGAGAGAGAGAAAGAAGAAGAATAACATCCAGTATCTGAAGCATAAGGCTTGCAGCCAGGAATGTCTGTCTTTGTGCAGAGGCTTTGCTCTTAACTGATCAGGCTGGTTGTAAGACATTGATAGCCCTCAGCTGGGGCTTGCGTGTACAATTTCATGGTATCTGATACATTTGAGATTGAAGATCAGCCTCGTGTACAATTTCATGGTATCTAATACATTGAGATTAAAGATCAAACTCAGTCTTGGCTAGTGGGAAATTTGCCACCCGCTGCCAGCCATAATCCCAACCTTTATGTATGGGATTATGCTATGTCTGCACTTAGCCTCTTTTATCTCTTTTTCCTCCTCCTCCTGCTCCCCCTTCTCCTCCTCCTCCTCCTCCTCCTCCTCCTCTTCTTCTTCTTCTTCTTCTTCTTCTTCTTCTTCTTTTTCTTCTTCCTCTTCTTTTCTAAGGGTAGCTCTACCCCTTTGGGGACTGATTTCCCAATTTTGCCAGTTGCAGAAAAATTTAAAAAAAAGAACAAAGGAGGCCCATTTGTTGAGCACCCAGGCAAAGGCAGAGGCCAGATGTTGTATTATATAAAACAAAGTGGGCATTGATCTGAAATGTTTAATCGCTGTTTTTTTTCTCTTCATCATAACTTAGCAGAATGACTGAGCAGATATCTAGATAGAATTTTCAGGATTCATTCCCTGTCTGGTGCTCCACAATAAGGTCTTCTCGTTTTCCAAAATGTCTTTGCAACTGCCAAAGGTGTGAAACCTTAGCCCAATGTGGTGGAAGTAACTCTGGTGCAGTCCAGCACAGAACACCGCACTTTCTTGAGTTTCTCTTTGATAACAACAATAATGCGTATAGGTGTTTGCAATGATCTTCATCGTTATGGTATAGCTGCCCATCATCACTAATCTGTATTTTTCAACCGCTTGCTCGTCTGCCTTTTTTTTGCAGTCGTGCCGGTGAGAGCCGTCCGCTTGTCTTGACAGATGATGTTGAAGTACTTCCCACGTCATTTGTCGACGTAAGCTGCTCTTTTCTTTTCGCTGTGTATAGTTGTTTGCTTTTCTATTTGCGTCTTCGGTGGTATGAGTTGTCACGGCAACTGGAACAGCTGACTCTGCTCATACAAGCCAGATTGCTTCACTATTATTGTTGTCGTACCGAATATTGATCCGTCCTGCCCTTGTCTTCACCATTCCTATAGCTGCCTTGCAGCAGTTTTACATACTGTGTGACCCCAGGCTCAGCAGGGTACATGTGCTGAAGAAGTGGAAGCTATGAAATTCCCAGAGGAGAGACGCTAACAGTGACAGAAAGCTCTTAAGAAAGATGTCAAGGCGTTTCGGCATTCAACGCCATCGTCAGTTGGAAGACAAGAAGACTGCATTGGAATGTGGGGCTGTAGAGGTTACATAGTAGCGTTATACTGTTTGTAGAGTGTACCAGAAAAGGTGGGTGTGTAGATAACTATAGAAAGGCAGGGCCGTGGGGATGCAGGACCACGGGAACATTATATCCAGTACTGCTAGAATGTTCTCTGAAGAGAAAAGTCAGGCAGACTAGTACTGAAGCAAATCAAAAATCTATGGGGGAATGAGTTTCATTTGTGAGTGATATCTACATGGTCCTTTAAATTCTGAGCTGATTGTGTAGCAATGCCCCAAGCCCGTGAGAACCAGCAATTCATCCAGTTTACACAGCGTTTGATGTTGCTGCCTTCAAGAAAGTCAGATGCTTTCAGAAGCTTGCAGCTGTGTACGTTTCTTTGGGGAGGAGAATGTGTTCGATTTGGTATCTATCAACGGGGTACATGGAATATTCTTGCAAAGTTTATTTCACAAAACTTGACACTTTCTTTTTCAGGTTTTCACCATCCTGTCATTTGCGACCAGGCGCATTGACTTCTGTCGAAGCTGCTACGGGGTGGCTGTGACTGGTGTGCGGGGTGGGCGTGGCCACTGGCTGGCCGGCACAAGCAGCAGTGAATTCCTCAACGTCGTCCTGTCAGCGAGTATGGAGAACTTGCCTTTCTGCGTGAACAGCATATCCTGTATCAGATGATGGTTTGATTCTTTGACCATTAGTTTGTCTTGTCAGATTCAGGTCTGTATGCTGTATGGAGGCCTCACCCAGTGCTGTACTGTCTGCACAGGTAACGCGTCAAGAGCTCAACCCGTGCTTTTGGATCCAGGCAGCACGCTAAGCTTCTTCCCGGACAACAGTGGTGGTTTTTGTGGGACGCTTCCCCCTCAAATCAGGGTTGTAAGCTGGCAGCTAGGCCATCCACTAAACACCAGTGCCAGCTCAAGGTGGGCTGTGATCTTCTCATCTTTTCTTGTTGTATTGTGAAAACTGTAGTCCCATTCATTCTGATTGCTCAAAATGTATTATTGAAGATGGCAGTAATGAGTTGTAGTCTGATCGAGTGAAGAAAGCGCTAAGAGCAGGTGCTTTTAACTGTCTTTTTAGTTCAGTGCTGGTCAGCTTTGCTGATCTTGGCTGTTCAACGGCCGCAACACCCAGTCAGGCGTCAGCGACTTTGGCGTTCTCAACAGCTGAAGAGCCAACATCACCATCAGCTCTGTCATCATCTCCAAGGCCATCTGCATCCACCCGTGAAGACACCACGATTACCGACACGACGCAGGTAGTTACTCAGCCAACAGTCTCTTCTTCGTCTCTGCCGTCTGGCTCTTCTCAAACAACTTCCACTCCCGGTAGGGCACATCGCAAACTCATCAAAATGAGCATTGAGCTCTTTCACAAGCATACAGAAGACACGGTGACTGCGGTTGTGAGCTAGGGTTTGCTTCTTGTATGCTGTCAGTCCCTGTCACAATGCATGGTCGAGGCGTTTTTACCAAAAAAAAATGTCTATGCACATTAAAGCATAAGGCTTCAAAGTCTGGTGCCGCAGATCTAATTTGCAAATCATCTGCAACTAACAGAAAAGCTATATGCCATCCACAGTGTTGGTGTCTATGAGGATATGCATTCTCATAACTGTCGTAGCGATAGTCACAAGACCGTAAGACGTGTCCATTATCCACTTCGCATGGAACTTGATGCAAGCCTGTTGTAGTGTTGATGCGAAGATGTAGATGAAAAGGGGGTTATAGAGTGAGTACACACTCAAACCATTGGGTCTCCTTTGAAGCCATATTGACACCGACTCTTTCTTTGTTAGAAGATTCCCTTCAACCGTTCCACTGCTCTCAGCCACCCTCTGAACACTTCAGCTCGTGTGGTGTCCACTCTCGCTCTGGACTCGTACCCACTATTTTGACAGCCTCGCCAGTGCTGGCCAGGGCAGACCCAGTTCGACGTGCTGCTGCAGTGTTTGTCTACTGGAGTGGATGGCTGTCTCCAGTGGGCCAGATCACCAACTACAACATACGAATCTCCCTGACAAGCAAGGACAACTTGTCACTGTCGGCGATGGTGCCCGTGTTTGAGCACGACTACTTTGCTGCGCCCTCACAACCGTTCCGAGTCCACCTCATGCCCGGTCTGTACTCGTTTGTTCTCACCGTGACAAACGCAGGAAACTTCAGTCAGATGGCACGGCGCCTGGTGCTGGTTGTTGATGATGCCGTTCTGGGCAGATCTGACTCCGACTTGTTCAACGTCACGTCCAGTTCAGGGGTGTGGCAGCACTCTTCTACGTTTGTCAACTTCTCCTGGACTGGCTATTTCTTCAACAGTTACTTCAGGCATCACCCAGATGTGCTTCAGCCCGTGCCAGCCTTTCCTGGTGTGCTGCCTGCCTACGATCAGCGGTTTGGTCCCATTTCTCTCCAGGGAACAGAGCATGTTGACGGCATCACAGCGTTTCGGTACAGCGTCTGCACCCTGCAGAATGCGTCTCATTCATGCATGTCAGGAAAGCCGGACTCACTCACAAAGGAGTCAGCGTCTGTGTCTCTGCCAAGGCTCACGTCCGGCACGGTGATCAACATCACCGTATGGGCTGTGGATGTTCTCGGCGCCGTGGCATCTGGCTCTCGCATGGTCTACATTGACTTGTCACCTCCTCGTCTGGTTGGTGTGTATGCCTATGCAGAGGGTGGTCCATGGCTGGACGAAGGAGTAGACGTGGGAAAAGGAGAAAAGACTGTCGCTGAAGTGCCTCTCTTGCGTTTTGCCGTGTCTGATCAGGAAAGCGGAGTACGGACTCTTTTTTGGAAAATCAGCAGGTGGGACCTGGATTTGGAGGAGGATGGAGCAGCTAATGTGTCAACATTCACCAAGGTATGTATCTTTAGTTTGAAAGGCCGTCAGTCTGTTTCTTCGAGGTTGATTCTCTTCCCAGTCCTTCTCACAAGTCATATTCTTCCTCGATACAATTTAGTTCTGTCTTCTTTCTTTTGGGGTTTCTATTCTCTTGCAGGAGAAGTGCTCTTTTCCAAACTGTATGTGCCCGCTTGATCGTAGCAAATGTCAATTTGGCGACCAGTGGCTGTCCCTTCCTTCGTCAAAACTGCTGAAAAACGGTAGCACTGTGAACATCACCGTTGAAATCACCAACAACGCTGGCTTGATAGTGGAAGAGGTACGTGAAGTCAATGTTACCAGCAATCTCCCGAACACTGTCCAGGTTTCGACACGGCCTCTTACGAGCACATCTCTCCAAGTTAACTGGACATGTCTGCTGTGTGCCGCCTCAAACAAGACTTCATATGTAGTCACCGTTTGTACAATGTCTAGCCGCAATGTTACACACAGCTGTATGCACCAGCCGGCTGTCAGCACTGGTCAGCTGGTGGTCTCTGGTTTGGAAAAGTACACCCGCTACGCAGTGCAGGTCCGAGAAGTGAACACAGCGCAATTCAGCTCTGTTCAGGTTGTGCGAACAATGCCAGACGGTGAGTCGGCGCATCGTTCTCGAGATTTACTGTGCAGGTCGATGTCGAGCTTGTGTGCTTGATTGTATCTGATGGCCTGCAGATGTTCATGATTTTGAGTTTGTCAAGCCGTATAGTCAGCCTAGCTTGATGAATTTGGCCACCTGCAGATGGAACTCGGTGAAATTCGGTTTTGTTTGTTGCTGAAAGCTAAGCCATGCGAGTACATCAACTTGTACCATTTGAGCATGAATACACTTCCGTCTGTGTATTGCAGTGTCGTGATAGGTGTATTGCTTAAAAAATGCAGAAGACTTGAGTAAAGTACATAAAGAAAATGTGCCTTGCTAACTCTGACTATATCTGATTTTACAAACTCATTGACAATGAAGGGTTGGTCCTATATCAATTCTTTTCTTTTGGATGGCAGCATTCAGACGTTTGAGCTTATTATTGAGCAATTTTTGAGCAATTATCGAGCAAGCATGTTCTTGTTGTTTTGTTTCTTCGTCTTCCCTACAGCACCAGGAGCTCCACCGATTGCACTGTCAGCCTATGTTCTTAATTCTACTTCAGTGAACGTTGAGTGGCAGGCGCCTAGGACGCAACGTAATGGACCTCTGCTCGGCTATCATTTACTGTTGTCCGTCTTTGGGTTTCCTGTTAATGAGATGACGGTTGTGGCTGGTGTGGAGAGGACTGCATTTCAGTGGAGTGACCTTCTTCCTGGCCGGGCTTATACCGTGCGAGTGGCTGCCTTCACTGTCGTGGGCACTGGACCTTTCAGTGAACGGGAACCATTTACTACTCCGCTGGAAGGTGAAGCAAGGGTAGTGATGAAGCCAGCATGGCAGCTGCAAGATTGTGCTGTTGATGATTTCTCTCAAGTGGCTCAACCTGGCGGGTGGCTTAAGATTTTGGGGTATTCCAATGCATTCTTTGGCCTAGCTTGTGGTTGATCATTCAATGGGGTATGTTTAACCATGCATTTTCTGAAGTCTGTCGGCTCATATTGAACATTTCCTTGACCCATGGATTGGCTGACCAACAATAGAAAAGTTCAAGCTGTTCTTTACACATATTCTTTTCACTAAAGTCTGCTTTCACCAGCCCGTTAGTGCTAAGTCTCCAGGCCTAGGCATTGCGCATATTCATATGTTGTGCTCGGCCACTCTCCCTCTCAAGAGTGAAAATAAGGATTTTTCCTTTCTGCTTGCAGGGCCAGCTTTTCCCCCACATGAAGTGGTAGTCAGCGACGTGGGAAAAACTTTTGTAACACTGAACTGGACACCACCGATGGAAAATGTCATCAGTGCTCTTCTCGAAGGTTATGCCGTACAGTTGCAGTCCATGCAGCGGCAGGGGAGATCTGTGCTAAATCGCGATGTTGTTGTGTGGGCTAACACTAACACGACCAATGTCACCCTTGGAGGGCTACTGCCTCTGACTGAATACTCTGTGACAGTGGCATCAAGGAACTCCTTTGGGACAGGAATGTCTTCGCGAGCTCTTGTGTTCACTACGCTTGAGGAAGGTATAGCTGGTTCTTGTGTTATTTTTTTCTCTGATATTCAGGCCCAGCACATTTAAAGAGGTTTGTGCGTTGAGACATATAGGTTCAATTAACACTTGGGGTGACAATTCTGACTGGAGCTAGTGAAAACCAGCGTGGTGTTGCGAGGCTGAGCCATGCCAGTTGAACCCTGTGTGCAATTTATGTCTCACAACCAGACTGGCAGGTCTCTCCGCTAGGTTGCATTGATGCGTCCGCGGTAGACCCATGTTGCATTTAAGGAGCCTAAATCACGGTGATTGCAATCAAATTGCATGCTTCTTTTTGAGGATGATCATTAATGGCAGTGACTTACAATTTATCCTGCCGAGAAACGCACGTTCTCTCCATATTGTATTGTGGGTTGTCTGGATGGTGTTTTTTTTTTGTTGTGAATTTCATCCCATACAGCTCCCCTGCCTCCAGCCGTGCAAGATTTCCTTCTGACCAGTCCGTCATCAGTCCACCTCTTCTGGGCAATGCATGCAAGCCGGACAAAGATAATCAAGCAGCATGTTTCTTTCTGGCCTGTGGCTGCTGAGGAGTTGAAGGAGAACATCACACTTCCCCCCAGTGTGTTCAATGTTGAGGTCTCCGCCTTGCTCCCTGGTGCCGAGTACTCCTTTAGCGTGGCTGTCACAAGTGTGAGCGGGCATCAGGCGACAAGTCCGCCGCAGTTTGTGACTACGCCGGATTTAGGTGAGTTCATTGTGGATAGCTGTTTTGAGTGTGAGGAGATAGGGGGAATGAGTTCACGAAGAAGGCAGCTGCAAGGAGTAGTTTGAAGAATAGGGAGAGGAGAGATATGGGAAAAGAGACCTTCTTTTATCTTCGAGGCTCTTCAACATCTGAGTAAAAACAAGCTTGGTTGCTTGGGATCATGTCGGTTTTCTTTGAAATTGAGTGCCAAATGCTCTGGTCTTCTTTCAGGTGCTGCTGACGACAGCGCCTTGATTGTCTCGTTGCTATTTGTGAACGAGTCGTCCGCCGTCATTGAGAGCTCAGTGAAGGATGGAAGTGGGGAATCACCGCAGTTTCTTGTTACGTACTTGCTGTTGCCCTTGCCATGGCCGCACCATTCCTGCAGCCCTTACGTGGAGAGGGAGTCGTCCATCTCAATAAACTGCACTTCTCCTTGCCTTTTGTCCGGCTTGAAACCGTCGACTTTCTACAACATCACTGTCTCGGAACTGTGGAACCAGACCAGCACAAATAGGGTCTTTGAAACGGCCACACAAGGTATACAACATTAGTGTAAATAAGCATTTTATTCCAGTATATTTCGATGGAAGTTTTTGAATTTTATAAGAGATGTCTGAGGTACATACTTGAGTGGAAAGTGTGCTAGCTGTCGATAGCATGATTTATTTTGGAAAAAGAGAATTGCGGTGCTTCTACAATAGATTTTGCTGGAAGGTGAGTGAGATGACGTACGTGCAGAGCTTATTTCTGTGGCTTGTGACCAGTGATACTTCCTGGAGGCTGTCATGTCATTTCTTGCACTTGTTCGCAAATTTACATTTGTTTTTTATTCCTTTTTTCATTTTCTTCTGTTTCCAGTACCTGGTGAAGTAAGGGACTTTGTCGTTGAGGCAGAGCAGCATTCGGCGGTCTTGCGATGGTTTGCACCGAGGACGCATTGCCTTTCAAGTGGCTACGCTGTCCGCATTGAGTCACTGTCTGCTGACAGCACCTTCAAGCAGCGACAGTTTCGTCTTTACAATGCAAGTCGCAGAGCATCTGACGGTCAGCTTTTCTGGCGCCTGTCTGGCCTGCAGGACGGATCTCAGTACAAAGTGACCATCGGTGCTCTGTACGGTCGCAACCAGAGTGTGGGACAGGAAGCTCAGACGATCTTTCAGACAAAACCAGGGAGTGAGTCTCAGCACTCTTTTTTCAATCACACATTCGGTGTAGCTGACACATCATCCTGCAGTACAATGTTTCACGCTGTATGTGTTCCAGGTTAAGGCACAGTCAGCAGGCTAGGGGAAGTCTGAAGGACCAAATAGTTCACGTGCTGTATTGGTAAATCTTATCAGCGCCATGTTTGCTGGCAATTAATCAGTCAGGATTTGGGATGGTTGATTTTTTTCTTGTTTCCGCCTTCAGTGTGGGTGGTGGTTTGGTCCAGGTCGAGTGGCAGGAGCCCACCCCTTCAGGAGCTGCATTGACCGGCTATGCTGTGCTGTATGCATGGGGGCCCTCCGATGACTCTCTCCTCCACCGGCGCACCGTTCATGTGGATGCACCTGGCCAGCGTCTGTACACTCTCTCCAATCTCCCACTGAACAGCTCCGTCTATGTCTGGGTGTGGGCTTATCGCCGTGATGACAGTGGCCACTTTGTAGATGGATACAGAAGCCTAGGAAGCAAAGTCCGCACAGATCAAGGCATGGAAAGCATTGGTGCAGTGTCTTTTCTCGCTTTCTAATTATTTCATGTGCATTCACGGACACACGTGTATATATGTATATATATGTGTACATATATACATATATATGTAACGTAAACAACTAGACAATCAGGGGTGTCATCTCAACGACGTCCCTGATTGTCTTGTTGTTTACGTTATATAATTTTGCCTCAACATCAAACCTCTTTAAATATATATACTTTTATATACTGGTATATATATTTAGAGCAAATCAAGGACTTGAAGATCTAGAAGAACAAAACTTTTCCAAACGGGAAGCTACCCATGATTATCTACACACCGTGTCAGTACCTGTTCATGACCTAATCACATATCACTGTCGCTTTGTGTGTGCGTGTGAGCATGTGTTTGTGCATGTGTGTACATGTGTGTTTAGTTTCTGTCTGGGACCCATGTCCTGTCTTTAGCCATACCATGCATGAAGTCTGTGAGAGTTCAGAGTATTGATATCAGCGAATGCGTGATGACAGTTCAGGGTGTTGATGTCAGCGAATGTATGATGTGTTTTCAGGATCAGACGTACCTTTCATTTCTCACACTGACGCAGCCAGCCCTTCATCATTGAATATTTCCTGGGTGGACACCAGTGAGCCGAAGCTTCAACGCCAGTACATTATCCGCACTGTCTTGCTGGGCGGCTGTTCCGAGATCACCTCTGCCACGGCTCCTCTGGCTGTCCACGAGGTCGAGCTAAATGCTGACAGTGTGTCTCAGCCGCTGGAGGTGCTTGTCGAAGGCCTTGTGGTGTACAGCAAGTATGAAGTTGTGATAGTGAGAATGTTTGGTGAGCAGGACTCACGCCGCGTCTTCAGCAAGCCTTCACTGGCCTGCACGGCAGAAGAAGGTTAGGATTATAATAATAATAATTCGATATTACTCCAGCTTCTTGACTGCCTCTGTAATATAACGATCTGATTCTTGATTTTTCCAGCCTCCTTTATACGTAAGTAACAACAGTTTCGGCCACACTGTGGTAGCCTTCGCAACTGTTGCTTAGGCCGGCCGGTCCGGACTTTTGGGCCAATACGCGAATAAATTCTGCGAAGAAATTCCTGGCAGCTGATTGGTTTGCTGTGCTGATTGTTGATGTTATCATGCAAATCGATATATCTAGCGCGCGCAAGATCGCGTCGAGCATGCATATGCAATGCATGCAACCGTACCATGGCATAGATGCATGCAACACCGTACCGTGGCAAACGTGCATGCACGTGCAGGGCCAAAGCTTTTAGGTGCCTAGATACTGATATCCAAATGCGAAACTGCGGACCAAAAGTCCGGACCGGACGGCCTAAGGTGTATGATTATGCAAAGGAGGGTGCAAAATCAAGAATCAGATCATATTAATAATATAATTATACTTGGGGAATGTTTCCTAAAAGGGTCGGGTTTGAGCCTGATTGGGTTGGAAGCATGATTTGATCACTGTGACATATGATATGATCAATGTTGCATGGTATGGTCAATGTTACAATAGTTATGATATGATCAATGGACGACATGCAAGATCACTGTTACATGACAGGATCAATGTTACACGATATGATCAACGTTATGTAATATGATCAATGTAACATGATATTATCAATGTTTCATGATATTATCAATGTTACATGATATGATTAATGTTGCATGACATGATCAATGGTTACATCACATGCTAAATGTCACAAGATATGATCAATGTTACATAATATGATGGATGTTACATGATATGATCAATGTTACTTGATATGATCAATTTTATACGATATGATCAATGTTATGTGATATTTAATGTATTATATATATGATCAATGTTACATGATATGATTAATGTTACATGACATGATGAATGTCATATGCTATGATCGATGTTACATGACATGATCATTGTTACATGACATGATCTGATCAGTATGTTGCACGATTATCAGGTCAGCCTGTTGAATGATACGATCAATATTAAAGCTGCTGTATATGCTAAATTATTATTGCTCCTCTTGTACACTCAGTAAAAACAAGCCTGATGCTGGTTGCTGGCTGATACAGTCTGTGTGGTTTCCAAACTCAGGCAATACCTATAGAGCTCGTCTCCTCATTGTTTTCCCCGTTTTGCCTAATGTTAGGGAACGCGCATTATACTGAACCACTGTGCTACGATTCCAACCCCAAACACCCACACATCATCAACACCTTTGGCTTCACAGAACGATGACTCAAAAAGTAGTCCAAACTATTTAACATAGAAGGAAGGAACAGGACCAAGAAAACCACTAACTCAGTGACATATGCTAAATAGGCATATAATATTATGTACAGATATCGCATGGTGGTCAAACGTTATTCCATAAAATCCTTTCCTTTGTTTTTATCTGTTGTAGCTCCACGACTGGCTCCTCAAAATTTTGCCGTTTCTAGTCTTGGCTCACGAAATGTTGCTGTGTCATGGGAAGGCCCACCAGAGCCATTTGTAGCCGGCTACCTTCAGCAGTATGAAGTGCTACTATGTCCTGATGGCCCAGGCTGGGACAAGCCTATGGTGGCGAGAGGGCGGCGCTTGAACAGCTCTCTTCAGTCAGCCAGCTGTCGCCAGGTCAATCTTGATAGGCGCTCTCGCTTTGCAAACCTGATTGGGTTGACACCATGGACATGGTACACAGTTGAGATGTTGGCGAGAACAGCTGGTGGAGGCGGACCGGTGACTCGATTGATTGTTCGCACGGATGAAGCAGGTATAGTGTGATTGCCTTGTGCTTGTAAGAATGGATTGCTCATACACTAGAACACTTTGCTTGTACTGGAAATTATGAACTTAAAGCCAAAAGTATGAGCTCTTTCATACGAATGTGGTCTTTTGTTTTGAGTTCTTTGCTGTCTCTTGCAGCTGCCTTCTTTTATTCACTTGCATTTTTTCACTCCAAGCATCCTCAGCTCATACACTCTCCGTCATTCCCTTCAGTTCACACGGGTACAATGAATTGTTTGTCTCTGCTCTCTGCATGGTATAATTTCTTTTCTCTTTTTGCTGTTAATTTGTGTACTCAGTTCATGATAAGCTGAAGGTGAGGTGACAGGTAACACAGAGGAGAGTCTAGCTCCTTCTCTTCCCTTTTTGTCTTATTTCTTCCTTCCCCCTCTCTTCTTTTTTTTTTCCTCCAGCCCCGGAAATAAAGGAGCTATCAATGTTGAAGGCGAACTCCACATCATTACGTGTAACCTGGCGTATTTCACCAAACTCGAACATCACACAACTCAGACTGATTCTGAAATGCATTGGGACAGACAAGTGTGCCAATATTCCTATTACACAGCCTCTTTACACAGACCACTCAGAGGGCAGCCATGTTTTCAGCGGCTTGGATGCTACTTCCTTGTACCAAGTGACCTTGGAGTTGGAGACAGTTCAGGGACATGCGGAAATCACCGTCAATCAAACAAGATTTCGGATAGCACATGGACTATCGTGTAAGTTGGATGAGAGCATCTGATTGCAAAATTGCAAGGAGTTCATGATCTTGAATATGAGAATTGGCACTTGACACCTCATGTAGAGATACACCGACCTGTCACTTAGATATAGAAAACATTGTTCGCACAAGCATTGCAGCATCAATTTATCCCTTAATGAGCACAAATCACAGCTCAGCCCCTTTTGAGTTCTTTTATCATGGATTTGTTCGAAGTTTGGATTAAAATCCAGTCTGATTACATGCACTAGAGAAGCACACCCTTATAAGCAAACACTGACCTTGCGATGCTCTGGGAAAGCAGTTGGCCTTAAGGTGTTTTCTTACACTTTTAGCAAGTGCTCAAATGTTTATCTTGTCACGTGCTTATGTTTTTGTTTGTTCTGGCAGCTAAAGGAACCCTTGCCGTGCACTGCCGAGCAGTCACTGAAGAACGAGCTCTGATTGAATGGGTGGCAGTCAAGAACGAATCAGGCCTACAGCCGACACTGAGTCACTACATATTAAACTATTCTGCAGTGAATGCAATGGCTGTGGCCAGCATGAAGCTGGCGTCAACAGAGAGCTCGTTCATCACACCGACGCTAAGTTCTGGAACAATGTATGTCCTGAGCTTGTCGGCACTAACAGAAGAAGGAGCGGAGTATGCCAGCAAGGCATGCTTTGTGTTTTTAGGTAAGCAGCTAAGTCTATCTATCTTTCTTCTGTAAGAATTTTATTGACAGACTCGAGGGTGGACAAGAACGGTACGAAAGAAAAAAGACGTTTCGGAGTACTACTCCTTCCTCAGTTTTTTATAGAC